>VMKM01002121.1:0-87934 GCA_008360985.2 Macquaria ambigua | reverse complement strand
CTTTACTTAAGTAAAGGTACCAATACAACAATGTAAAAATACTTAATTACAAGTAAAAGTCCTTCATTCAAAATCCTACTTAAATAAAAGTATTAAGAGTAAAATGTATTTAAAGTAGCTATAATTGATATTTACATCATGTACACATAACAATGGATCAAATGACAAAAGTGAAAGGGGTCGCTCGTAGTGATGAACCTACAGAGAATTATCACCTGAATCTGCAGCTCCCTTTATAGCTTTATAGTGAGTTTCAGCTCATTGTTTAGCTGTCAGGCAGCAACTTTACTGTTTTGATTCACTGTCACTGCTCTCAGGCAGCTGTTTTTATCAAAAAATCTCTTAAAAACCCACTGCACACTACCTGCTCAGCACCAAACAGCAGACAGACACAGTTAGCCACTAGCTGGTGAACATAGTGGAGCATTTAGCAGCTGAAGAGCCAGATATTTCCCTCAGGGGTTGGTAGAGACCAAAAACAGAGCTAAAAGAGAGTGAATACTGGACAGAAACACGACTTCAAATGACTGATAATGTTGCTCTGTAACTGCTGGATGTGTAAATAAGCAGCTGTTTGCTAACAAGGTCGCCATATTAACTCAAAGAGTAACTTAACACCTCTGCTGCCCTCTCTCTCTGGTTGAAAGTTTCAAGCCTGCTTTACAAACTCTGACCACACCCGGCGTCACTGATAGGTGATCCAGTCCAGCGGTTTCCAACCTGGGGGTCAGGCCCCCTCCAAAGGGTCACAAGATAAATCTGAGGGGTCGTGAGATGATTAATGGGAGAGGAAAGAAGAAAAACACAGTTCTGCTAAACAAATCTGTTAAAACATTTTTGGACTTTTCTCTAATCTTTTCTTTTTTTTTGTGTGAAATATTGAATAATTTGACTTCAAACAATCTGAGAGTTCAGAGAGGACAAGTCTCTTTGGTGGAACGGCCAACAACTCAAAGACGTCTGAAACATGACAAAGGGCCCCAACCAGACGCAGTTTATTAATAAGGGGGGTCATAGACGAAAAGGTTGGAAACCGCTGGTTTAATCTTTAAAAATGTGTTGTTTTTTAAACAATTTTAAAAGCTTGTCATGTTTTTTTTTTATGTAAATGTCTGTCAAATAAATGTAGTGGACTAAAAAGTACAATATTTCCCATTTGTAGTAGCATAAAGTACAAGTACCTTAAACTTGTGCTTAAGTAAAGTACAGTACTTGAGTAAATGTACTTAGTTACTTTCCACCCCCCCGCTGCTGCTTCAGTCTGCTGAGCCTCAGAAAATCCTAATGCTGTCCACTTCCTCCAGCGTCTCATGGCTTGAGTTTCATGCTGACTCGATGAGTGAGTGAGTGTGTGTGTGGGCGCGGCATACAGTTAGTTCAGTATCCTTGAGAGAGGCATATCCTCATCTTTGCGGAAGGGCTGGAGTTAGAGAAATGCACCTCACTGTGTGTTGTTGTTTTTCTGCTGAATGAGTGGAAAGTTGGCCCAGTGCAGGTTTTTAAATAGCTGAATGGATATTGACTTCCTCGCAGCCAGCAGCAGCACACACACACACACACACACACACTCACACACACACACACACACACACACACACACACACACACAAGGGGAGCGAGATCATTATTACAGCAACACTTTGTGAATAGCAGTTTAGCTTACAAATCTCGTGTGGCTGGAAGGAGTGAATGGATGGATGTTTGGATGAATGAAGTGATGGATTCATGAATGAAAGTGGAAAGTGATTTTACTTTCACTTCCATACATTTATCAACTCTCTACTACTTTCTAGGGCTCAAACGCACTCTTTAACATTTAACATTAATTAATGGTTATTAACACATTTACTAATGCGTTACGGACCAGTTATAAGCCATTATAAGGACACATTTTGGGTTGCCAGGTTGTGAAAAATCTCTTTAGTTGGTGTTTTTCCTTTCTATTTGGTAATACATCAGTTATAAATGTTGGTAATCCATTTATGAATGCACTTTCTATTAAGCCATAAAGTCTCCCTTTATAAAAGTGGTCTATGGAAGCCAAAAGGGCCGTAATAATTTGAATACCTAATTGTTTAATAAACCTCTACTGAATACTACAATTGAAACACCACTGAGTTTATAGCATTGAAATAGTCTGAATTAGTGTGGCTGAATTCCATTCTTTGAAATTTCTAGAAATGTCAAATTTTGCGATTTCCAAATTTGTTTTCTTTCTTTCTTTCTTTACTTCTTTACTTCTCTCTCTGAGTTTGTCACCAGTCTGTGGATAAGATCACTGTCACAAAATCGAACATCTGGCCTCGTCTTTTTGCTCTGAAACCTGTCAGGATGTATTTCTGTCACCTGATGACAGGTTATGAAAGCGCTCCCATCTCGGGACCTTTGGTTGTTGGTGGTAGAAAACAACAACAACAACAACGCAGTGTTCAGCCAACCCAAGCGCCGCATGAATCTTGTGCATCCAATCAAAACAGCTTAATTTGAGACCCCCAACCACCCACTTCTGCACACTAGGTGAAGTAAAGAAGTGAAATGAAGCTGAATGGCCACAGTTTTGGCACTTTAGATTCCTCTGGGACATCCACGCAGATAAGGGAGACATTTCCTTTACTTTCCAGTGTCTTTATCCATCACAGCATTCCTCTGAAATTCTGAGACTGGGTCTCATCATCCAAGAGTTTCTCTCTCTCTCTCTACTTGATGAGCTAAGAGAGGGTCTTTCAAAGAACTGGGACTCCTGTGTACTTCCCCTTATCATATCCTGTCTCTGATCTGGCGTATTGTTTGTTTCAGATCTGTGTGAGAGGGGAAAGTAGAGGGAATAAGAGAGATTAGCTGGTAGTTGAATGTGTGCGTCAGACTTAATTGCAGTGGAGAGGGTTTTTTTTTGCGCTAATCCTTTATGAAAAGACAACCCACACTGATGCTTTTGAAAATGACAATAAAGCTGCTTGCGGGAGAAATTCCAGGAAACTGGAAATACATGCATGTATGCGTGGCTTTGGTTTAAAAGTGCAATTTCAGAAAGCAAACATTTGAGTGCATGTCACGAGTGAACTGCCAAGAGAAGCCCAGCAGCTCTGAGAATAAGCTCGCACAGCTTGGGGAGTGTTGGCCATCCCCGTGCGTATGTCACCCAGTCTGCCCGCTCAGACGATTTCCTTTTATCTGCATGATTTACAGACAACAATAATCAAACCAACGTGTTTGATTGTGCGACACTACTCACTGACGCTGCATTAGTCACTCAAGTCAGGCAAAGAAAGAGAGAGAAGGAGAGGGGTGAAAACAGGCCTTGGATGTTACTACTGACACAATGGTGGTATGACTCGGTGTTGGATCCCCACTGCAGACCAGAGAGAGAAGAGATTTATCAGTGATGTGATGTGGTTTGGCACCGATCGGGCCAGAGAGGGAGGCAGCGCTGAGGACTGAGTCATACAAACATACACACACTCACATGCAGGGGAGCAGAGGAATGTAAGGGTGAGTGGACGAGAGCAACTGCAGTCTTAAAAAAATACTCATTATGTAGAAAAACAACAGTGAGTGAGATGGATCGGGCATAAAGAGGGTGCTTCAGAAACCTTAAACTGGTAACTGATGGAGACCCCGACTTTCTGGAAGATTTCTTTTCGATCTGTTGTCACATTGAATCTGTCGCTTTCAAACCTTCAGTGCCAATCCTGTGCATGATCTTGAGCTGTCACAGACTCTGGGCTCCTCGAAGTGAATGAATTCCCACCGCAGTGAAATAGGATGTTGTTTGTGCTCGTTGTCACCAGGGCTGTAGTTACCACTGAGGATAATGAGGTCAGAAATTTTAGGAGAATTTGGGGGTTTTAGAGATCAGGAGGGAGTTTGTGGTCTACACAGGTGGATATTTTATAGGTAGATTCCAGTGTTTTTTTAGACTCAATATATTTGCTTTTGACTACTTTTAGGCCAAACAATAAATATAAGATTCCTTATTTCCTGGCAGTGTGCAGAGTTGAAAACTGAAAACCATGCATGTGCAGATTTGATGATTGTTGGTGTTTTTAACCTTAAGGTGTTTCTTTGTGTGTTGATAAAGTTCTCCAACTTCTTAGGCTAAATTAACCATTTAAAATGCATTGGATTATCTGAAAAATTATTTGTCAGAAAGCTGAGAACCGGCCTGTTTTTCTTAGCTCATTAAAAAGAAATGGAGATACATGGTTTTCACTGGACCGACACCCTCGTGTTGGGAAAAACTAAACAATTAACTAAATGAATAAGATGTTAAACAAAATGAAAATAATCAAGAAAATGTTAAGATTTTATTTTTGTTGTCGCGTCACATTTTTCTTGGACTCCTACTGGCTACGGTCCTGGTTATCACTTTGAAAGATGTTAAGTTGCATATTTTATATGATGGGATGTTGGAATAATGAGGATTTGAGGGGATTTTGATGTGAAACATAAAAATATGAGAAAAAGTAACACTTGCATTTTTTAATTGATAAACATGTCACAGAAAATCTGCTCACATCGACTTCATCAAGATATAAATATTAAGATATAAATATTATAATGACAGTCACAAGCTGGTTCAGCGGTCTGCTTCATTCACACATCATTTCTTCTTTGCACCATCACACATGCAGACTGTTCCACATCCGTACGTCTGATCCAAAGCCAAAACACAAATACATGCTGCAATCTTTTGCTTGCATCCACACTAACACTCTGCTCTGCTTCCTCCTCTCCAGCCTTTCTTCGGTGGGTTGGCATGGCCCAGTGATGAACGGAGCGGTGGTGCCCGGTAGCCCGGAGCTCTCTTCCTCGTGCCCACTGCCTGACTGGCGAGAGTTCTGTGAGCTCCATGCTCGAGCCACCGCTGCAGACTTCGCTGACAAGTTCCAGCGCTTCCTGTCGGAGAACCCGTGCTACGACTCGCCCGGTGCCGATGTGAGCTTCTCACAGCACTTTGCCCACCACTTCCTGGAGTGCTTCTCTGCAGCGCTGACCCAGGCCCGGGAGAGCCAGGCGTCCTCTCCGGGGGAGGACGGCTTACACGCAGCACCCAAGTACAGCATAGTTCCTTTCCTGGGAATCCAGGGCTGCCCGCTGTCCTACGGTCACGACCTTTACCAGAGACGCAAGGACGCAGGGGCTTCAAGTGAATCCCTGGACAGTATGGACAGCGGAGGGGGAGGGATAGATGGGGGAGGCAGTGGCACCACCGCCTCCCGAGGCCCCCAACCGGCCCACAAGGTGTCTGCTCTGGGACAGTCCCGCAGCTCAGAGGACGTGTCAGTCAGTCACCCAAAGGCTCGCTTCAAGAAGGGCTTCTCCCTGAGGAACATGAGCCTGTGTGTGGTGGACGGGGTGAAGGAGATGTGGCACAGACGGGCTTCCCCTGAACCCGACGGTCCCTCTGCTGGAAACAGGAAGGCTAATGGGGGAGGAGGAGGCGGAGGCGGAGGAGGGGAGGCTGCAGGGGGAGAGAAGTGGTCCCAAAAGCTGCGACTTCCCAGGGGTACCCAGGGCCACAAGGCTGAGATGCTGGAAATCCAGAGGGAGGGAGCGCTGAGGTTCATGGTGGCTGACGACACAAACTGTATGGGCGCTGCACAGTGGCAGAAGTGCCGCCTGCTGCTGAGGAAGGCGAAGAGGGAGGAAGGAGGCGAGAGGTTCCTGCTGGAGTTCTACGTACCACCCAAGGTACACAAACACATGCAGACATGGAGGACAGTTAGGCAGAAAACATGAATCTAGTGCTGAGTGCAAAACAAAATATTTACAGCAATTTTGAATTAGCAAAGAAACATTTGTCAGCTTCTTTCTCTGTTTTATATGATTGTAAATTGAATATCTTTGGGTTTTGGACTGCTGGTCAGTCAAAACAATCAATCTGAACACCTCACATTGCTCTCTGGAAAAGTGAGGGGTGCATTTTTCACTATTTCAACTATAAGATTTTATTTGTACCTTCAGTCATTTCTCTCTCTTTTCAAACAGTTTTATTTAAGGTCTTTGAAAGTATTTACGTCCACTGCACCCACACACCCCTGAAAAACTCAAAAACAAAAACAGATAAACAGACAAATTATTAACATATGCGTCTATGACATCCACAATCCTTGCAGAAAACAAGGTAAGATGAAGGAAAATCAGCATTTTTCACAGTCCTTATTAGGGTTTAGAGTCCATGTCTTTATCCAACTTAAAAATATTGATAAAATATTGTTAAACTTTTCAACAGAGCCACTTCTATCATTGCAAAGGTTTTCCAGGTACAGCGGGGAAGTCATTTTGTCCAGCCACTGTTTCAAGCGCAATTTCAATTTAAGACAAGTCTAATTGAAAATTACACTTAAAGACTGATTGAAAAAATGATCAACACATTAATAATTCATGAAAATAATCATTAGTTGCAGCCCTTCATGAATCCCAGAGATAAATCCAGCCTGATAATCCAAAACCCCTCTGACCCTGATTGACACAGCCTGATGCCGAACCGCACACACACTCACGTGCATCCATGAAGACTTCACATGGGATTTCCAGATCATTGCCCCTGACCTTAAGGCGGCCATAAGGCTGTGCAGCTGAGTGTGTGTAAATCTGCCACTGTCCTTTGATCATGGCTGGGGGGAATGTGGGGATAAGGCTGCGGAGAGGGGGAGAGGGGTAAGGACAGGTGGGAGGCAGGCGTGGGAGGGAGTGTGAAGTAGCTGGTAGAGAGAACCGGAGAGAGAGAGAGAGAGAGGAAGCTGTTACATTGATTTCTGTAAGTGGGAGCGGATCGCAAAGATTCCCTTTCAGGTGCAAAAAATAAATATTGATTGGTTCTTCGTCTTTGGCAAACTGTCTGCTGTGACAAACTGAAAATAGGAACCAAAGTAGTTTTGTGAGTCACTCAAAAGCTCAGTGAGGGGAACATATAAAATGAAACTTAATAAATTGTGCTTCAGCAGTTTCATATGTTATGTTCTATTAACGTCCACACGTGGGAGAATTATCATCAGCCGCAGACTAGGCCGAGATTAAGAAAAACTTCAGAGCTGCTCTGAAGTGACACGTTAATTAAACACACACACATCTCGACAGGCCTGCCCCGCGGACACTCTGAGTTGTTTTATCACTGCCACCTTATCCAGGTCTTACAAATCATAACAGAGTCAACGGTGTCGGAAGGATAAACTGACTCATAAAATCTCACTCCTGCCTGCTCCTGGCTGACTGGCTATGGCTCCGTCCCTGTCGGGGCCATCAATCTGCCGGCTGCTCTGTGTGGCAGAGGCGGCACACTGCAGCGCGCTAACTGCTTGCATTATGACACAGCAGCAGGCCCTGAGACGACCCACTCTCTGGTTCACACCGCCCAAAGTAGCGTGCAATAACTAAAGAGCAAGAGTAGCTGAAACACGTCACAGGAATTTGTTAGCATAATAAAAAAGAAGCAGCTTTAAGTGAAGATATTCAAACTTGACTAAAAAATGTATGTAGGCCTAAATGAAATGGAAACCCATTTCTGTGAATCTTTTTTTTTTTACATTTGGGTGAACTGGCCTTTCAAAAAGATCACACCACAGAATAGAAAGACTGACCACACCAACTACACTCTTATTTCCTGTAAGAGCTGTGTAATGGAGCGCATATAGCCATGTGCGCTGGTTAAGACTGGTTTGCACCAACTAAACATTTCAACAGTGAACAATGGGCTTGTGCTGTCCACGGCTGAGCGGTACAGGAAATGATCAAATGGTTTAATACAGGAAGTGGTTTTTGACATTTGATCCGGAGAAAGGAATTGTGGGCGTGGACGGCAGCCAGCAGCACAGGCAGATCAAGATGAGAACAGTGTTGCTCCAGACAGATCAGCTGATAAGCCTCTGCCAGACCATCAGTCAGCCTCCTTGTGGCACTGCCTCTCCTGACACACACAGGAATAAACACACACACACACACAGCTCACTGCCTCAAACACACTCATTGGATCTGTTAAGATTATCGCCTGGATCCAACTCTCTGCAGAGGGCAAACTGAGGCCAGGATGTTTTCTGTGTTCACTCTCTTGTAAACTCTTCCTGTTTTATGTTTGTTACAGTCAGTCAGCAGGAATAATCGCTGAGAAACGCAATGAGAAATAAGAGACTGCATAAAAACAGAGCTGCAGAGTAATTTTTGCATATTGTGCAATCTTTTCTAAACTCTTCCCGACTCTTTGAATGTTGGCTTTATTTTATGTGAATGAGTTATTTAATCTCAGGAGACAGACTGCATGTTGCCCCTTAATTATCGTGTGTGAAGGAGAAGTTTGAGGGTTGGGAGAAGTTGGGTGTATTTCACACTAAAGACAGAGGGTGAAGTGGTACTATTTAAACCTGTACCACTAATTAAAAGCTCTATTTAGAGCTTTTTGTAGTAAAATATAAAGTTTCTACTTTTATAAGTGTTGCAGTTGCCTCCTACAGGATGTAATGAAGGATTTAATTTAACTTTGAACCTTTCATAATTGCTGACTCTGGTTTTTGGTTACATACTGGATGCAGTTTTTGTTTTCTAAAGCAGAAATGATAAAAAAAAAAAATGTTGTTACCACATTACATGTGTTTCTCGATTCACTGTGATAATGCAAGCACAAGGCAGCACATGATTGTTTATGTCCTAACATCATCTAAAGCAGAGGCTCCCAACCTTTTTTGCTTGTGAACCCCTAAAGCCCCTAAAAACTTGGTTTAAAAGTTTTTCTTGATAACATTAACTATTCACGACTAAATAAGCAACAATCAAAGATAAAGTTAGGCCAAAGAAAAAAACATCCATAGTTATTATTTATTAATAGATCAACTCAGAAAGTCAGCTAATATGCTTCATCAAACCCGTAGATTGATCTTATGACCTGGCCCTCAGTTGTGACCTTGTGTGACCACACAACACTAGAAAAACATTTTTTCTTTAGTTAAATGTGACTTTTTATTCTGTGTCTTTTTGCATGTTCACGTCAGTCCTCAAAGCCCAAAGTGAGCATCCCTCTGTCAGCCATCGTGGAGGTGAGGACCACCATGCCACTGGAGATGCCTGACAAGGACAACACTTTTGTTCTTAAGGTAGGAACTGCAACCATTTTACCCAAAATGTACAACCAACATTTTTTTTAACTCAACTGCTTGCTCCTCAGTTTCAGATAGAACTGCAATACAATGAGTTAACATTGGATTCTGTTCTGTACCCTGATGTGGTCCTTAGAACAGAGCTCAGTGTGTGATTGCAGTGTTTGGCTGCTTCCACAGGTGGAAAACGGGGGAGAGTACATCCTGGAAACCATCGACTCGCTGCAGAAAAACTCCTGGGTTGCTGACATCCAGGACTGCATAGACCCCGGGTAAACCACCAGATAAATATTTGCTGTTGGCTGAAGATGGAGAGAAGAGAGGGACGGAGAGATGGAGAGAGGGGGGAAGGGTGGATGGGAAGGGGGGGTAACACACACAGTCATTAATCATCAACTTAGTGGAGTTTTTGACAGGTTGCTTTAGCACAAACATGGGCGAGCTTACACCACTGACATTCCTCCTGAGTTTCCTGGGTTAGTGGACGTTTGTCGGCGCAGCTCAGGACGTAAACAGAAAGATTATTTGTGTCCGTGTTTGTAGGATGAGGATGTGTGTAGAGTTGTGTGTTAGGACTCGGTGATGTTTGTTTGCACATGTGTGTCCATGTGTATACGTTCTTGCGGTTCTCCTGACCTGCCTGCTTGTGTACAGTGACAGCGGCGATGACATCGAGCTGGCGTCGTGTCCTCATGGCCAGGCCTCCAAAGACTGCTCCATGGTGGCCTCTTGCAGCTGTGAGCTGCTGTCTGAGGGTGAGCAAAGACCCACTGTTACATAACATTCAACTCTTTTGATCCTCATGAATGAGTTAAAATATAAAACAATGTGTTTAGGTGTGTATCGCGCTCCGGAGAGGTCGTGTCCTACAGCAGCAGAGCATTACAGCGCCCCCTCAGTCCGTTGCAGGGAACCCCCCTTCACCCAGCACCCATCCCACATGCCTTTAGAGCGCTTCCTCCAGTCCCCAGAGGCCCAGGGCTCCAACTCCTCTGCAGGTAATGACACATACATTTCTTTTTTCTCTCCAGACACTCAGTATCAAAGCATATGAATTCTACAGATAGAGAGAAAGAAACACTGATTTGTTTGGACTCTGCTCAGGTGGCAGTGAAGGAGCGAAAGAGTCAGATGGCGATGCCAGCCTGGCGGGTTACCCATGGTTCCATGGTACACTGTCCCGTGTGCGTGCGGCTCAGTTGGTGCTTGCAGGTGGGGCCAGGAGCCACGGGCTCTTTGTGATTCGTCAGAGCGAGACGCGGCCCGGCGAGTACGTCCTCACCTTCAACTTTCAAGGCAAAGCCAAGGTGAGACGATAAGAGAGAGGAGAAATAGCAGCAAGTCACGTGATTGAGTCTTACACTCCCTGAAAATGAACTCAGAGAGAGGGGGACGGTTGTGTGTTGTATACATGTAGATTAGGGGTTCAGCTATTATTTTTATTATTTGTTAAGGTATTGATAGTTTTGTTGAGTTTATATATTCAATTTAGTTTATAAAATGTCAAAAGTAGTGAAAAAATGCCCATCACAAGTTACCAGAGTCATATTTGTGTCTTCAATCTGCTTATTTTGTCTGACCAACAGTAAAAACAACAAATGTATTGAAGTGATGTGAAATGAAAAAGGAGGAAATTCTGACATTGAGAAGCTTGAACCAACAAGTTTAGTTTAGTTTTACTTCATAAAAGACTTAAAACAATTAATCAGTCATCAAAAGTGTCATTGATGGATTTTGTGTTCTTTAAATAAATGAAGTAACTTGTTGTATTCGACACTAGAATACATTATCTATCCTCCCAGCTGCAGCTCTGCTCTGCAGCAGTGTTAAATTCACTCAAGCTTGTTCTCATGACATTTTGGGATGCAGCCACTGCAGCTCACAGCAGACCAAGTTGTTCAGGCCCTGGAAAAGAGTCAGTAATGTCAACGTTTTGTGTTCTCTTATGTAACATGATCCCTGCACATCACATCCTGCCAGCCGGCAGTGTTGAGGAAGTGTCAGCTCTTCCTCTGGTGTGAGCCTTGGCATTCTATCACTCTGCTCCCACAGCGAGACGCCTCTCAGATAATGTCCTGACCTCTGTGTTGGTCTGTCTGTTTCAGACGTCTCACACTGCAATTCTCTGTCTTTCTGTGTGGTACTTTCTTTCCCCACTTCTGTCCCCCACTTCTTTCCCTTCCTTCTCCCTCCCAGCATTTGCGTTTGTCGGTGAATGAGAACGGGCAGTGCCACGTCCACCACTTGTGGTTCCACACCGTGTCGGACATGCTGAGACACTTCCACGCCCACCCCATCCCCCTCGAATCTGGAGGCTCTGCTGACATCACATTACGCTCCTATGTACAAGTGCAGCGAAGCTCCACCACAGGTGCACAACACACGAACGTAAACTGCTCACACACCATCACACACAAGCTTAAAACCAGTCATTTAACTGGAGAGGCCATAGATGTTGATCTCTCTAAGCACCTACACCAGACAACACACATATTTTAATTTAACAGATGATGTCAAGACGCTGTCAGAATGTTCTCTTTAAACATACAAAGGCCTAATATTTGTACTTTGTGTTTCTCGTGTCCTAATTAGATGCTTAATTAGTGCTTTATTACTGGTAATAGCAGGTGTGCAGGAAAAATCAAACCATTCAGACTAAGTTAAGAGCCCTGCACACCCACTATAGGCGTTAGATATGTACTGAGTGGTACATTTCGGTTCCTTAGTTTCTTGTTACACATCGGCTGACATACACTGACACAATATATCTGCAATAAGCTAATATCGTCCAGTATGTCAGTCTACCGCTACTCATTACATTGTTTGAGTTTTAAATGACTTTGTAACATTTGAAAGAAGAATTAACACATCCTTTCTCTTACACATACATTACCCATACTCACTTCACTACATTTAGAGGTTTTGCTTCTGCAGCCTGACTTGGTCTGGTATGACCAATAGCTAGCTTAAACTGCCTCATTTGTTCATATTTAGGCACTTAAATTAAAAAAAAAGGCTTAAATTTAGGGTGTTCAAGCTTTTGACTTGCAGAGCTTGGAAACAATTTGGTGGTTTCAAAGACAGAAGTGCCTCAGCTTGACAGTCGCTCCTCATGTCACCAAAGGATAACGGAGGGCGATTAGAAACTTCCAGAAAGTTAAATGTGTTGGTGGATAGCAGAGGTTTGTCCTTGTAGACGGAGGAAGCAGAGCTAAAACTCACTGAACCTGCCCTCCTCCTCCTTCTCCATACTAACACTGCTCCTGCCCTCCGCTCTCCTGGCATGGGATGAATGCCCTCCTGTACAGGAGAGTGAGGGGGCGATTATACCGCAGGAGTTTTGCATGCAGGCCGAGACTCCGGCCCCAACCCACCCTGGTGGTCACAAAGAGGCCCTCTGTTTCCTCAAACGCTGGACCTACACACACTCATGCACTCACTCCCGTACATAGAGTGAGGGTTTGATTCAGGGCGTAAAAGGCTTTACTGATACGCTGGTCAGGCGTGTCTTTGGCACCAGTGTTGTTGGTGTTATTGCCCACCAAGAGAAAGGATAATAAAGGACACACTGCGTGTGTTTACATGCTGCTCTATGAAGGAGCCTTTTGCCAGCAGCTTTCTAGTGTAAAGCAACAAACAATTATCAGCAGCACAGATTAATCTATATTATCAATATGTCTTTTATTAAAAAGATTTCTTTCTTCTTCCCACAACCTGCTACAGACGTGACTGTGCCTCCAGTACTCACCCCACCCAGGGATGTAGGCTGCCGGACAGATTCAGCCCAGCCAGCTCTCCACCCTCCTGGGATCACAGCGCCTGCAGGGCCCGCTCCTGATACCCCGCTCTCCTCGAGCACCTCCTCCTCACCCACTGCCCTTCCCTCCCTCTCCCGCAGTGACCCAGGTACCGGAGGAGGAGTAGGAGGAGGGTTACAGAGCCGGAGCAACAGCTCCGAACGCCTGCTGGAGGCCTCTAGTGGTGCATCTGAGGACTACCACGACGCTGACGGGACTCGCAGGGCCCGAGCAGTGGAGAACCAGTACTCTTTCTACTAAACGGCTCAGGGCAGGGTTCAGTTCAGTACTGTGTTTTCTGGATTAGATGAGATGCAGAAAGTTGGAGGTGACTTGGGACTCTCTGCTGCTGATGAAACGGTCCAGATCACTGGATCAGCCATTGTTTTGTTTGTTTGTTTTTGTTTCAAGGCAATTTCCTGTTTCTCTGATTTAAGAAGGTGAGAGGTGAGCAGTGTGTCCACGCTGATAACTCCTTCAGGCCCTGCCGCTTTCGTTTCAAACTTAGTTGTCAAGAATGTCAGTGAACAAAGAAGCAGAAGATAGAAATGGAGATGTTGAGATGGAGCGAGACCTAGACGAGACCTAGATGTAGAAAATGAGCGTAGGCGGAGAAAGCGAGAGGAAGTCATTCAGTGGAGTCATATGGCTTTAATTCACCTCCTCTGACCACTTCCTGTTCACCCTTACCCACAGTTCCCTGGGAGCAGAGGCTGTGTCACCATCCCGCTGAAGGGTTGAGAGTTTGAAATGACCCTGAAGAAACAGTCCCTCCCCTCAGAGCTCCCGAGAGCATCCCGTTAATGTTTATAAAGCTGCTTTGAGTCTGTCCCGGATATCCTCACTGTCCCTGCAGGGTCTCTGCTCTACACTAACATCAGCACAGCGATTATGGGTGTGTTAGTGTTAGCTCGGAGATGTTTTTCTTAAACGTGTACAGCCTAAAGGGTCTTAGTGCCTGACAGTTACCTTGGACTTGAACAGACTGTTGCCCATAGCGACGAACGGGAGGATGGTGTTGACATCTTGCATTATCACAAAAGCCCAAAAATGAAATGCAGGTGGTTACTTTACCATCGGTTTCTGCTCAAAACATACTGAACATGCACATCTCTGCATACTGAAATGGTTTTGTTCTGACACTTTTATTGATGGCTGCAACATATACACACATGATGTGTTACATATCAGTTTAAAAAACGTTGAAGTGGAAGATGAACAACACAAGTTCAGCCTGTACGAATATGGCAGGGTGGCTCCCATTTTGCTGTCGTACTGGGTTATTTCTATGAGTGTGTGGTGGTGTATTAGAGTCCAAATATTTTTCAATGATCGGTGTGCTACAGTAGTGTTTCTAAAACATGGTTTTCGAGGTCCCTCCGTCTGGTGCTGGTTCTGTATTCAAGCTTATCATATCAATAACCTGTAGATTAGATATGCTGTTAATATAGGAGTTCACTTTGAAGTAATGCCTTTAAGATATTATTATACCAAATCCAGCATTTACCGGAGGGACTGGGGACTTGTTTTTTAGAAAGGTGGCAGTATTGCGTACTGTTTGTGCAGCCTGGTGTGGACTGGAACGGTACAGGCAGTAAGGTAAAGGGTACTAGACGGCCATGCTTGAATAGAAAGATGTGACATTGTTGCTTTACTTTATGCTGACACAGTACTGAGCTTAAGCTTTGTTGAGTTAATAATTCAAAAGAAAGTCAAAATTGTTATTGTAAGAATTGACGTCATGATCCTACACATTCATCACAATACAAAATATCAGTTAAAATGTCCTTTTAAAGGAAAGGTTCAACATTTTGGGAACTTATTTGCTTGCTTGCCAAGACTTAAATGAGAAAATTGACACCACTCTCGTGTCGAGTGGTATCAATATTCTCTTCGTAATCAGCAAATGAGCGAACTTCCCAAAATGTCAAACTGTCAAACATACAGTATGCAACACTTTTGTTCAGTTGGACTAAACATATCAAGAGTCAACATCTGTCTTTTCGAGCACAGTCGTTTAGCTTCGAAGGTGAAATTTCACTTTCGGTTGAGGAGCGGACGGAGCAGTTCATGTGCCAATTTGAATCCTATTTTTGAAACATATTTATTCCTCAGCCGTTGTAAATTACATTTTTCCTATCGAGTCTTATTTATGTACAATTGATTGATTCTTCTTGATGAAACACCCTCAGTGGAACCTGTCTGTTGCAAGAGCCCATCTCACATATCACAGATTGCTCACGTCTCCCTTTTATTTTCTTAACACTTCTTAAAGCTAAATTTTCTGTTGTCTGACTGAGTTTTGAAGAGTCTGTGCAATTTTGTACAAAGTGATGTACTTGACATACTACTTTATATTTCTGTGAATAAAATGTGAACAAACTATTGCACATTTTCTGCAGTTATTTCACACAATCAGACTGAAAATGTTGGAGACTAAAGGCTCAGAAAAGTCAAGCGCTTTAGTGTGACAAAGATAATCTAATAAAGTGACGGGGCATCGCTCTGTGGAGATAAAATTGTCTCACCTCTATTGATTCATCTTTATTATCAGAAGTGTGAAACATGACGTGGTTTCCTTTTGTTTCAGTCTATATTAAAGAAAACAGAGTCAGCCTATGTTCCATAATTAGGCCCTAATGCGAACACACTTTGAGTTGTTATACATTCAGTGTTAGTTGTTAGACAGTGAACCAGATTCAAAGGTCATAGTTTAAAGTGTTTGACCGCTTTCAGTCAGTTTAAAGACCGATAACATAATCCCAGACCTTTAGCAGGTTTGATGTTTCTAATATTTAGCATCTTCAGGGGAGATTGAACAAAATAAACAGACATACTGTCGTCGTCAACAACAGCAGCAGCAGCAGCTCTCAGCAGGCTGAAACCTCCATAACATGCATTAATATCATCCCACACAGAGTTTAAACCCACTGAGCCCCTCGGGCCTCCAGCTGTAACACACAGATCATTTTGATGTATTCAGATGCCCTCTAGAGGTCAGACCATACAACACTGCAGAAAAAATCCTGGCTAATTACAACTACATATTGACTATGATCATTGATAAATAAAAAAATTAAAACAAAGAAATATATATCAAACATTTCTATTATATTTGCTTAATACAGTTTCCCTTACACAAAATAAACAATTGAACATAATGTGGCATCTCGTCTGTACAGTACATACACATATACACACTTAAACAACTGGAAGAAGGCGTCAAAATGTGTATTAACTTCATAATAAATTAAAACTGTAATTTTCTACATTACAGATCCAGTGTGCAGGGAAGGGAAGAGGTATTGTGTTGTTCAGCATGATACATTTAATTTTTCCATCCTTGTGCAGTATTTAGACGAACAGAATTGAGTTTAAGCTGCCAAAGAAAAAGTTGTTTGGCTTCACACGACTAATAGAAAGTAAATAAATTAAGGTTTACACAGAAACTTCACAACTGGTGGAACAATTGTTGACGGTGCAAAGACTAAACCTGCAATGACACGTCTACATCAGGATCTCAGGTCCTGCAAAGGATGCAGGTAAACATGAACCTTTACAAGATTGTGATGATGTGACTCTGAAACCAATTTTATAATAAATAAAATGTTAGAAAGCCATTAAATGTGAGAGATGACATCTTATCACCCATACACGGGGTGCCTTTGAGATTCAGAATCATTGCAGGAATAAATAATCACACAATCCTGCAATGTGGTTTGCAGATTTCCAGTTTCTAATTGACGTTAGTTTTTTTTTTATCTAGGTAATGTTTGTTTATGCTTTTTAGATCATATACATGAAGAAATGAAGATTGCTCTCTTCATACAATCAGCTCGTGAGGGGACACAGTTTATGAATAACAAGACTATCTATGGCTTCTAACAAACAAGGCACAGTGGGCCAGCTTTTGATTATTCCTGCAACACACTAAAAATAATCATCTTTAACTGTGAGAAACACTTGCAACACAGTCAGAGGTAGCACCCCCACCCCCTAATATGCAACCCCATAAGGACACGTCCGGTTGCTGCTTTTATTTCAGGGCCTGCTGAGATTGATAAAAAGTAAGCCTGCCATGGCAAGCAGCATCACCACAGTCATCTCCCTCACCTTCCCCTGCCTCCACCTGCTGAGATTCTCCTTCTGTTTCTCCTGCATGCGCTGCTTCCTGGCTCTGATGTCCCTCTCCCTCTGCAGCTGCTCCCCGTAGTGAGCCTGATAAAAGGCGTCAAAATCAAACATGGTCTTCCCTCCAGCTTGGGAGAACTGCCTGGCTCTGTGTTGATGCTGCTGCTGCTGCTGCTGCTTCTGCGGGGAGCCTGTGGATCTGCTGGTGGTCTCTTTGGAGGACGGTCTGCCTGCACTTTGAATGTCCAACTGGCTCAGAATACCACGGTCGTATTTCCTCCTCAGGCTGATGTTGCCCAGCACCGTGTAGGCCTCGCTGATCACAGAGAAGCGCTGGGTGGCCTCCTTGTTGCCCGGGTTCTTGTCGGGGTGGTAGATGAAGGACTGCTTGTAGTAGGCCGTCTTGATCTGGGACTGTGTGGCAGCGGGGGACACTTTGAGGATGTCGTAATAGGCCGTCCTGCTTCTGTACAGCACTGGAGCATCTTTTGAGCTGCTGTCACTCCTCCAGCTGTAGCTTCTATTAGTTGTAGATGCTTGCAGGGTGTCAGGATGCAGTTTCAGACGCCTCAGTCTCAGCCCACAACCTGGCCTCTCTGACCCCTGCTCTGCCAGAATGAAGACAACAGTGCAGAAAGCTCGGAGCTGCTGGGGGGACCTGAAGGTGTCCGGGTGTATGGAAACAGCTCCTTTGCTCCAGGATGTCATCCTGCCAGGCAGCAGCTTCTCCTGGAGGAGAGTCTGCAGTCTTGCTGAGAGGTACAGGGCTGTTGAATAAGCTTGCAGGCTCTCTCTGGTTTGAACAGACCCGATAAAACGGGATGAATCTAGCTCCAAAGATGGAGCACAACGCAAAGTCCCATTTTCCTGTTGACATTCACTTGTTCTCACACTGGAAAGTTTCCCTGATTTGCGTTGTGTTGCTCTGCTTTTTGACACTGGCTGAACTTCACGTTGATCCTGGGTTGACTCCTGTTTTATCCGACTGTCATTGAAGGTGCAGTTTACCAGCAGAAATCCGGGACTTTCTCCGGTGCACACCGGTCGACCCTGGCTGTTTCTGAGAGCGGACAGCCGGTAAGCTCCGCTCGCCAGCCTCTGACCGACCTCTGCCATTTTACCGAGAACGGAGCGGTGAACATGCCGGAAAACAGCTGCAGCATCCGGCTACGTCACACAACGAGGAACCAATACGAGTCAATGTTTACAGGAAGTACTTATCGTACCCGACCAATCATTTTGCAGAAAACGGGGAACCTAAAGGGTTAAATATTTCTTGGATAACATACTAGTATGTAATAACAAACGTTTAACATCGGCTTTTCTAGTAAAGATAAATATGTCATTACAGGCATTTTCCAAAAAATAACATTGTCAAAGAACAATTTGTATTCCCTTTTTTTTTTCACAATTTCTTTTAATTTGATGTCATCCAGGCCCTCTTGGAAAGATTATATGGATGATTGGCCACCAAAAATGTAATTCCTGATTTTCAATACAGTAAAATCTTTTCTTTTTTTTTAAAATCTTTTTTGTCATGCACAACAAAGAATTTGAATAGTTTGTATTTTATATACATAAACGCAGATATTTGAAGGGTACTGCAACGTTTTCAACTTTTGAAAACAATTTCAAACTTCACTTAAAATCTTTAAGAAAGCTTAAGTGTAAAAATACTTGAAGATTATGTAAATAGATGACAGTAGCCTATAAATTGTGTAATACCCCTGTTTGTATTTTATTAGCATCTTATGATTTTAAATTCCTGATTGTTTTACGTAATTTGTTTATTTTATTTATTGATTAATTTGTTTTTCCCGTATTTATTTTTATGCATTTAATGGATTACTACTGCTTGAGTTTTTTAAAGAGATGCAATGCACTGTATGTTATTTTTCAAATTTATATTAGTTGAAAATAGCGAATAAAGTCTAAGACTGAGTTTATGTAAGAACAATATACGTTTTCCCATTAATATAATACATTTTAAGTAATATATCTAGGAAAAATATCTGCCTAGGTGGCGATATAAGCGTCTGTTTTAGCTGGGTTGCTTTTATTAAACTCGACGAAGAAGTACTTTTTTACGTCGCTTGCGTGTGACGTCATTGTTCTTCACGTGTGGACCGTTTGCTACCACAATATTTAGTTTGTTTATGAACTGATATTACAAATTAACTGTTCATCCTCAGATAACGACACACACACAGGGACAACAATGACCTCTAGCTGTCGACGGCCTGAACACACAGCTCCTCCAGATGTGGTCAGTGACGCCGTTTATTGTAGTTTTTAGCTGCTAGGCTAACTGTAGTCCTGCTTGTTCCAGCAGGAGCTGGTTTTTAAAGGTCCCTTCGACGACTCTTAGATATAGTATACCAGCATTTTAACAGGGAATTGAATACATGTTGACTAGACGATAGGCTAACTACTCAATTATTTCTTTAATAGTGGAATTAGCTCTAGTATGCTAGTTTGTGTCATGTATTGAAGTGGGATGTAATGATAATACATGAGAAGCACAAACAGGGACTACAGTGGAGTCAGCTGACAGACAATGTGGTGAACTGTTTTACTCAAGTGTTAATCTGATGTGCTCTCATCCCCCCAGTTCTACAATGAAGAGGAGGCAAAGAAATACTCTCAGAAGTGAGTCTGGGTGTTATTTTTTGCATAACTTCCTGAGTTGTCACTGTGGTCCATATGTATCTACCTTAGCATATCTGCCATATCTATCGTTTTATTTTTATAATATTAAACAGTTTAGGTGTATTTTGTGAATTGAGTAGTACAAGTAATGGAGCATCATGGTTGCAGTCTGAAATCAAAGCCCACAGAGTTAGTCATTAAGTCGCTAATTCAAATATATCACATCATAAACTTAAGGAGACAATTGTCTGTGGCTGTAGTGTATAAATTGACTTTACTCTTCCCAGATTAAAAAACAGTATGCAGAATTCCCAGTCTGGTTCTGCAGACTTGCTGTAGAGCGATAATTGAAGAGAGATTGCTTCGGTTGCATGGTAGATGATGGCATTTTGTCACATGTAAAGAGTTTGTTTCTTCCATTGCCAGAAGTTGCATATTTAACTGTAACTGAAATCTCTGTGTGTTTTGTTTCTTCACAGCTCTCGAATGATTGAGATCCAGACCCAGATGTCAGAGAGAGCTGTAGAGCTTTTAAACCTGCCAGAGGGACAGCCATGCTTCCTGCTAGATGTGGGGTGAGTGAGTGACACTCGGTATGTTTACATGCAGTAAATTACACTATTAGCCTGATTAAAGCAACACTTTGAGTAAGAAATAATAAAACCTTTTTCTGTTAATTAATCACGAATAAGGTCAAAGTTAGACTAAGCATTGTGTAAATAGGATGTACATTGCTGCATCATTGAAGACAAGTTTAGATATGTTTACACATCAATCAAACTTCTGCTACATTTTGCTACAACATTCGAAATCCATCTTCTTGACGATATGTACTCTACTATTCTGAATGTACTCTTAATTTGTAGATGAAGAAAGAACTTCTTTTAGTACTATAGTTTTGCTAAAACCACAGCAGCAACATGACAGAAAAATGGAGTTTGAGGTTGGATGATTATAAAAAAACTCAATGTGTCAATGAAAGAGTTGGAAGTGTTGAAAGTGCTGTTATAGTCTGTCAGTTTAACATGAAGATTGTAAGATCCAGAATAATATGATGTGAAGGACTCAGGTGACTGTCTGTCCCTCAGGTGTGGCTCTGGTCTCAGTGGAGACTACCTGTCAGAGGAGGGACACTACTGGGTCGGAGTCGACATCAGCACCGCAATGTTGGGTTAGTTTGACACTGTTACATTTAAACGAGATGATAATAGACCCATATAATATTGGTACTGTACTAAATATCATCTGGGATCTTATTAATGTGATGTCGTTAAAATGTTTGGTCTTTAAAGTTAAATTAGAGTTAAATTATATGACTTTCTGAAATGGTTAGGCTGAGGGAAATGAACAGTTAGTACCTCTACCTGCTCTGTTGTCATAGTGATATCACTAATGATGATTTCTCAAAATCCTTCATCCTTGTGCTGGAACTAGAATATATTCCCAAAATGTTCCAGCTGCTCAGAGAATCTAGAAGTTGACCAGACAAATTATCATTGTGCATTAAAAAAAGAAGGCTCCGGGCACTTACTTGGCTTTACATATTAATTTCTACCATATCTCAGATGCAAAACAGAGCGGAGAGCAGACTATCCCAAACACTCTGACCAGCCAGCTTTAGTTCAATTGCTCTTGTACAGTTTCTATTTTTATTTCTATTTTAATTTTATCTCATATACTTCTAATTATATATTGTTTACTTTCCCTATTTATCTGTACATATTTCTGTCCTTGTGCAGATTAAGTCAGAGGTTTCTGTCTTGTCCCTGTGAGTGACATTTTAACTGTTGCACAATATAACTATATAATTTCTCATGTCTTTTTAAGGTTTGTTTGTTTAATTCTGCATTTACTTTAAAAGGAGATGTGGATAAATTGCTGAAACACTGATCAAACGTAAACGTCTTCCCTGTTGCAGATGTTGCACTGGACAGAGAAGTTGATGGAGACCTTTTAGTGGGGGACATGGGCCAAGGGATGCCTTTCCGACCCGGCACCTTTGACGGTTGCATCAGGTGAAGAGCAAAGCATGCTTATGTTAAAAAATTGAAGATCTTCCCTGGATTCATTTTGAATCATTTCAGTTTTTTGTTTACCTTTTGCTTTATTCCCTGTCAGTATCTCTGCCCTGCAGTGGCTCTGTAATGCCGACAAAAGGACGCATAGTCCTCCGAAGAGACTCTACACCTTCTTTAGTACTTTGTACTCCTCTCTGGTAAGGTTTTATCACTCTTGTTCACTTCTTCGACAAAAAAACAAACATCCAGATACCATATTTTACTAACGTCTCCTTGCTCTTTGTCTTTCAGTCAAGAGGCTCGCGTGCAGTTTTCCAGCTTTATCCAGAGAACTCAGAACAGGTGAAACAACATTATGGATGGTGGATGTAAAATCAATTTTTTCTTTTCTCCGGATTCCCTTACTCACCTTCAGTCTTCTTCTTCCCTCTCTAAAGCTGGAGCTGATCACGACGCAGGCCATGAAGGCAGGCTTCAGTGGAGGCATGGTGGTGGATTACCCCAACAGCAGCAAGGCTAAAAAGTCAGTACCTTTCAGAAGCTGCGCTTTTATTTTGACACGTTCAGCTGCAGCCGCCTGCAATTGATTCCTTCTTAATAGCCTGTGAAATTAGTAGCAGTGTACTTGAAACACAAGGCTAATTAGAACAGGATAACATTCATATTGACTGTTTGTCACATTAGCCTCGTGATGAATTATCACTCATTAAAACGGTTTGCCTGATTTACCCTTTCACACATACACATCGTGTTTGTTTCCAGGTTCTTCCTGTGTCTGTTTGCTGGAGCAACAGGAGTCCTCCCCAAAGTAAGAAACATAGGAGTTAGTGTTGGTGGAGATTGTGGATGTCTGCATTTCATTTTAGCTACATTATGATCACTTTGATCTCTTTTTGTTCACCTCAGGGATTGGGATCAGAAACTTCAGACAGAGCGGTTCCAAACCAGGTCCAATTTTCAGGACAAAGGTAAAGATATTCACGGCAGTCTGAGTAATCAGATTATTGTGATAGTTTGATGAAACTGTTTACATGGTTGGCAGTAGCAGAGTTTGTTTCAGTCACCAGAGTTGATCTGGATTTATTTGTTTTGTTAGTGTGTTTTATTCAGAAAGATGTGATGAGACGCAGCCTGAGGCTATCTGAGCATCAGATGAAAATTGTTAAAATATTTTTGTTTCTTGATGTGCTTACTGCTGAAAATTTTGCATATAAAGCATTTTGTAGATACCCCAGATGTATGGGATTTTACACACACACTGTTTAATTAATTCTTTGTAAATTGCTTTTTAGTTAATGGTTTGATTTCTTTTTTTTTTTTTTTTTTGCAAATGCATTTGCTGGTTCAGCTTCTTAAATGTGAGGATTTGCAGCTTTTCTTTATCTTTTCTGATAGTATTACTGAATATCTTTTGGGTTTTTTTTACATTTTATAGGAAAAACTGTTAATCGATAATGAAAATAATCGTTAGTTGTAGCCCTACTGATTAGGATAATCCCTATTTCATCATAGATTTGTATTAAAACAGCCATTTAAAAATGTTCCAATCTATTACTTGCCATCAGGATAGGCAGCAGGTCTCGGCCATGATAAGTGCAGGTTCAGTCGTACCTGCTTTGATGAAGCCAAAAGACCGAGAGAAATCTAGAAAGGGTCGTTGTCCTGCCTGATTTAAAACCCTGTCAGGCAGCTTTTCCTCCCTTTTACAAAGTGATGTTTGAGTTTCTCCTCCCTGTTCCACAAATAGAGTGGACGTGTGAAACATTTTGCGTCAGAGGCAGAGTTTTGGATGCGGTTTGTCACAAAGAACAAGGTGCATTTTAAACAAGGTGCATTTTAAACAAGCTAAATCAGCCACATTTTGTCTTTGTGAAGATGCCGGTACAAAAACATGAAGGGGAAATCGGTGAAGAAGGGACGAGATTGGATCTTTGAGAAGAAGGAGAGGAGGAGAAGACAGGGGCGGTATGTACACGACTGTGTTTTAAACTCTCAGGACAGAAAACTGGATTCATTATCTTGTGCTGAAATATTCATGTTCTAAATAATGTAATATACTTAAGTTTAACTGAATGACGTGTGATCAGCTGTACTCTGTAACACTTGCTGACTTCTCTCTCTGCTGTGTGTTTGCTGGCCTGCAGGGAGGTTCGAGCCGACACAAAATACACTGGACGTCAGAGAAGGCCTCATTTCTAGCTCTGACTCATGCAGCTGTGCCTTCATTAGCTGTTGCCTGTACCACCCCGCTCCCAATCACCTCTGGAACTGCAGAGTGTTTGGACGTCATTTTTCAACTCTTTAATTCAAGTGGATGAGATGCAAGAGTAACATGCTATTACAGCCAATCGTTGTTATATTCGGTTGAGTGTTTGGCAATTTGTTTCTCTCAGATGGTGGTAAGATTTCACTCTCTTCATGTTGGCTGAAAGATACCAAGTACATGGACAGACATCTGTACGGCTTACTGGTGACACAAAACACAGTGGAGACAGAGTTGACATTGACAGCACCAACAATGTCATAGAATTAAAACAATTTTGTCACATCTTCTGTCTCTGATCAGCTGTTTATTGTATTATCTGCAGTATTTTCTCAATTAAAAATCTGCACAAAAAAACAGAAGAAATGAAACAAACAACCTCCATGTATGTATGAAAACTGCACTGTTTCACAATCCTATGCTACAAAAACCGCCCTGTGAAGGAGATGGGATGTGCAAAATGATACATAGAGTACATATTCAGATTTGTGTGATGGTCCTGAACAAACTGGCAGTTCATTAAGTTAATGAAGATTACAAAAAGGGGAGAGTCAATGAAGAAAAAGGCGCTCGGCCATAAGGGGAAAATTAAACTAAATGAACTTTCAAATAAAATAAAACAGATTGCTGCAGCAACTCACTAAATTATTTTTGGAAAATTACTTTTTGTATGTTTGATGGTTTATGAAGACCATTATTATTAGTAGAATAGTACTCACAAGACATGCTGTATAACATAATAAAGACATGTAGACTATTGATATGGTTTTAAAAATTCATGAAATTTAAGTCTTTATTTGGACAAGTAAAAGAATAAATCATACTACATTAATGGATTAAAAACAGGATCGCTGGTGAGATTAAGAAAACTAAATGGGCATATGAAGGCATCCACAAAAAAAAAAAGAAAAAGAAAACTAAATGATCTTAACTATATTTCATTATGCATAGTTGTAAAAGCAAATGTAAAATCCCAATTAATGTCGAGGTCTGAGCGAAGAGTTAATTTGCAAAAACAGATAAACGCCGTTCTTAAAATGAATAAACCAACTCCAGTTTGATTGATATTCCCTCGAGTGCACAATAAAAAACATGATTTATGAGAATAGCCTACATAAAACTCTCTTAAATCTGCGCCGCGTGTGGCCGACAGAGGTCGCTGTGCGCTTTGGCACAATGGAAACCACCTGGGCGTTATCTCTGAACCTGCTCAATCGATAACCAAGTCCAACACAATCTCACCACTCAGCCAGACACTCGGTCTGAGGTGATCATTTCCTCTCAATCCAGCCTTCAATCTGTTAGACTGACTTTAACGGAACTAAAAGAAACTTGTAGAGGTTCATTTCTTTTAAAAAAAGGTCAATTAGTGCGTGTTGAGGAGGAAGTTGAGGGTGTGTAATGGGTTAACGGCGGAAGGCCTCGCCTCGCCTCACCTTTAGTGCGCGTCACCCGGCTCTGTAAGTGGTCCCAGCATCCAAACCAAAGGGGGAAAATCACCGCCTCTCGCCGCCGTCACACGCGCATCCTCGGCCCGGTCGGTCTCACACCATCCTGTCGGTCTCCGCCCCGCCGCTCCATCATCATCCAGAAGACAGCGGGAACTGGAAGGAATAAGAGTGATTTACCGGAACCATGAAGGACCGCATGCAAGAACTTAAACATGTAAGTTACAGTTTGATTATGGTGAATGGTCAGCATCCACCTGTTCTGTGAATAGATGCTTTTTGAACGCGCTTTTAGATGATATTAAAGCGCATTCAGAAAGCACAGATTCACAGAGCCGGGTGCGCTGATTGAGCAACAGTTGTGACTCTCGGGGGTCTGATGGAGGCTGAAATTTGGTGTTTCATTACAGGCATCGGGCGCATATTGCTACCGAGCTTGACTGCGCGTTTAAAGCAGGATAAAGCCCAGCTGAGATGAATGATTTCAGGTGTTTAATCAAAGTAAAAGTCATTTTCTCTCCTCATTCTCCGAACGAAAAATCACTTTGATCTTCCTGCTTAAATCCTTTAAGCAATTTATCGGCTATTACAGGATGTGTCTGGGACTCTAGGGGGAGTTTATAAGATAGACACTTTGTACTTAATTTTCATTGAATAGACTATTCAGTGTTAAATGTTAGAATTTTCTGTAATCTTTTAGAATGTAATAGTTATCAGAAAGAGTTGGATTGGAAATTGTGTAGCGTATGTGGAAATGTGAATGAATTAGTGTGTGTGTGTGTGGTTTGATCGGTCTGGCCAACTATGGGTGAGTGATTGAAGTAGGAAACTGGTCCCAGCTCAACCATTTCACCTGTTAAATGTCCGCCCTCTGCGAGTCACAGGCGGTCTCATCTAAAAAACCACCGAGCACAATGTTTTGTCCCTTTCCACATCTCTACCTTCAACCCTACATCCTCTAGTCATGAAAATAAAGCCTTACAATCGTTAGATTCTATACGTTTTGCAATATCCTCACACATATACCATATAGTTTATAAAACTGTTTATAATTGTTGCTCAGAGGCATTTTGTTGTTGAATTTGGGGATAAGATGAGACCAAGAGGATGCATGACTGATTAGGTTTTTGGTTTGAGTATTATCCTCCATAGGAATGCTGCGTTTGAGCTTGATATGGGCTACTGTGTGTGTGTGTGTGTGTGTGTTTGTGTGTGTGTGTGTGGTGGTAAAGTGGCCATTGTCAGATCTGGTAATTGGCAGTTAAGCTTAGGAGAGTGAGGGGAAACAATTTATGACTCCACAGTTTTCAGTGAAGATCAAGGTATGAATTGGACTCAGGGGAGACAACCAAGCCCTGCCAAGTGTGTGTGTGTGTGTGTGAGAGTGTGTGTGTTTGAGAGAGGCGTGTCTCCAGCCTGCCATGCTGCCTCCTGGCAGTGCTGGAAGGATGCAGCTGTTCAATTGAGAGAGACAGAGAAATGTCTTAAATCTTCCTCGACCAGCATTCAGTCAAACCGTTCAGGGTCGACAGAAATTGTCTGTCAGCTGCTGATTCTATTTTCTTTCATTATTTTTGATCATATCTTTCATGTCTGAGAAATGGCTGCCGGAGCGACTCCAGCCAAACCAATTTCAGACAATTCGGACCAAATAAAATTGAAGTAAATTGCAAGTCACAGACTGTTATTTCCCATCAGCACTAGATTAATATTGTTTTCCATTTACAGCCTCAAGTTAATGCAGGTCTTGAATCTCATGTAGATGTCTCAGTGGGTCCGGACAGCACATTACAACAGCACAGTGTTGGAAACGTGTGATTATATAAAAGCTTTGAACTAGTGTGTAATAGACAATATTGATTAATCTGCATCAGAAAGTAGTGTAAAATGTGCATAACAAGATCTCAAACATGTTGTTTTGTCCGACCAATAGTACAAATCTAAAGATATTTAATTTATAGTGATATAAAACAAAGAAAGCAGCAAATGCTCACGTCTGAGAAGCTGGAGCAAGCTAATTCTTTCAGATTTGTTTGATAAATGATCGAGTAATTTACTAATTGTTTCAGCTCCACAAGGGACCAAAACCTTTTGCAGCTTCAGCTTCAGTTTGGAGAAACGTTATAACTTGACCCTGCTGAGGTTTGGTGGTGAGAGCTCAGTGGGTTATTACCAACACTTCAGCTCAATGTGTGACATTGAGTTTGACATTAAAGGTGCATTCAACACCTGAAGCTAGCCTGGCAACGCCATACCACACTTTTTGCTTTGCTCATTGAAGGGCTATTAACGAATAAACTTGAAACAGATCATTTCAGATACTATGCATAGATGACAGTTCTCTTCCTCAATGACACATCATCTTGAACCCTTCAGATGATTGGATGAACCTGCCTGCTTCCATATACTCTGGCTGGGCTTTCGAAAATATTTGCATTTAGTTTTTGAATGAATTTGTGACGTGAAACTGGCCGAATGAGATTTGGGAGTTTTGCAGAGTCCCTCCAAGAATCGTCACCTTATCGTGGTGGAGGATTCAGGTGCTCCATGACCCTAGGAACTTTGCTGCCAGGGAAACCGCTCCTCGTAGGGTCTCCCAAGGCAAATTGGCCTCTTGTAAGGGGCCGAACTAATAGCAGTTCAAAGACCTCTAGTGGGAAAGAGCAACCTCACATGGCGAAGGGAAACCATAGGCTTGGAAGGAGACCATGCAGGTGAGTGCCTGGTGGCTCAGTCTGTATCCAGGGGGCCCAGCGGGGGCTCAGCCTGAGGAATGCTTTGGGATCCCTCAGGAGGAACTGGAGGATGTGGCCGAGGAGAAGGATGTCTGAGCTATCTTTCTTAGCCTGCTGCCGCCACAACCCAGACCTACATAAGTGGGCAAAAATTGAAGGATTGATGGAGTTTGGAGAGTTGAGTCACGTTACAACTAAACAACTAAACATCTACGGTCTAATGTATCTATTTTACTGGGCTGCACACATTCAAGGTAGTTAGAAAACTGAGCAAGGCTACATAATGGTGTCCCCAAAAATCTCCCGGCTTACTCTTGATGTTCACAGTTCAGAGTTCAGTTCAAATTCCATTCAAATCATCAAAATTGAACTGGGAAATAAAATTGGGGATTCTGCTGGGGGCTTTAACAAAATCAGAGTTGAATTGGCTTTCTAACTCTCAGTAAGCCGCATCTAGACTCCAGTCTACAGCACAAAATCATAACAGGTGGATAATGTGGACTGGGGTGAGACTTTTCACATTTATTACATGTAAAGGCAAGTCGAAATTTACATGACATTATTGATCTAAAAAGAATCCAATGCCAAAGGTTTTCTTGACCTGATTGATTGTTAGATTTTGATTAGTAATGCACTGATCCAACGTTTCCTCTCCTGATATTGATTCTCATACCTCAGCTCAGGGCATCTGCCGATATCGAGTACCAATCCAATACCAGTGCTCTCTATATTTCACTGTGTGGAACTCACTGGGATCATTTTTATGTAAGATAACACGAGCCCAGGGATTGCTGTAGCACTAAAAACTGAGTCTGCATCCTGCTGTGAACATTTAATTTTATAATGACATTGAACAAGAAAGTGTATTCAATGTGGATCATGACATCTGGCCAATATCGGTGCTCATACTGATCAGTGTCGGATTGTTATATCTCTATTTTTTTCGTATTTGCATTTTCAGTAGTTCTCATTTAGGGAAGACTTGTTCTCTCAGTTATAATGTTGTCATTATAATTTTGTGTGAATATATTTGTTTTGTGCTACATGAGCCAATTGCTTAAATGGGAGAAATAATGAGCTTCAGATAAACATATTACAAAGGTATTACATAAGCGTTAATTTTCACATACAGACAAAGCAGGGGAGCAGCAAAAAGAAGAGAACTGAGCTTCACAGATTTCGTTGCTTCTGTGTTTTTGTGTGTGTTTTTGTAGAGTCACACTGCAAGTTTACTCACCCATGTGTCATTTTGGCAGGAAATTGAGTTTTGCTCATATTTGCGCGAGGGTGCAGGTTCTGCTCCAACATTGCCCATATGCACATAAAGCTACTTTATGAGCTCAACACCTGCCTACGACTCTGCTCTTCCAGTAGCTCTTTAGTTTGCTGCCTAAAAACTGACAGTCTCAATAACTAAAATGGTCATACGGCCTCTCCCCTCCCCTCACCTCGTCCCCATCGCTCCCAAGTTGGCCAAGCGGTGATTTGGTGACAGATGGCGCAGACGAGATGCGTTTGTCAGCCTTGCTCAAGCTCTGAAACCTGAGGGGAAACACACTGATGAGGTTATTACGGATTTCACACACCACAGGAACTGTTATCAATCAAATGTGATTGTTTATCTCTTCATTTTTTCCTGATGTTTTATAAGCTCCATCTTTTTTTTTCTTCTGTCTCCTCTTTTTTGATAATTTGATCAAAAATCAATTTGATTTGTCAGATGGCTTCCTGTCTTCCCTTACATTTTTCCTTTCCTTTCTCCCTTCTGTCTTCTCTGTGCAGCCTTGTTAGTCGGTGTTAGTATTGGTTTAGGCACCTCTTTGTGAGTGTGTGTGGCGGGGCTACTCACTGTCGCTGCCTGTCTGACGTCAGAGTGACACATTAACTAATAGGATGGATGTGGAGCACCAACTCAGAGGCTTGTGTGTCTTTGACTCTCTTGTTTCTTTTCATTATCCCTTTTCTTTTTTCTCTGCTCGCATCCATCTCCCCTTTATCCCACTTTATTCCATGTCTTCACCTCTTGTTCTTCTGTCCTTGACATGATCTTGGCTGTTGACACAAACAACAGTGAGTGTTTGTTGTTGAACTGAACACTGATCCTAGAGGGTCAGAGGTTTTATTTGTCCTCGTTCAAAGCTTTGAGCCTCTGTAAACGCTCGGATCTGTGGTGGGGAAACCAGAAGCTTCCTGGTCGAGCTCCGCAGATGAGCTTTTACCCTTAAAATCACTGGTGGGGGGAATAAAGTGGCAGCCAAATGCATTGTCATCGTCCTATGTTGTCACTATTCACCATGAAAAAGGAATACACACTCACAAACACATTATTCATCAACACATAGAGGCTGCATAATTGCATTAATGAGCCATGAAATGAGTGTGACTGATCTGGCATTTCACCAGGGACTTATCTGTCTTTGCAAATGAGGTGACAGTTGCAAAGATATCTGATATAGGCTGCTAATAGGTATTTTTTAAATGTGTGAATGGATGGTCCATTGAACCGTTGTGCACTACATCATCCTTATCTATACCAGTAAATCAAGAAATAAGGGTTGGTATTTATGATAGTTTCTCGAGCTGTCTTCTACCTGTGAGATTTCCTTAAAATCAGTGTGATATCAGTGTCTGCTGATGGGCTTTGTGGTGTTGAGTGTGTGGTGAAATCTTGTTGCTTGTTCTCGTGCTTCTCATAAAGAGTAGCGAGGCGTCAGCTAATGGAGATCTTTACAATAAATAAAGATGATTCTGTAATCAAACCTTCCACATCTGCTGTGGGAGAATTAGCTTTGGGTCATCTTTGTTACCGCTTCTAAAAATATAATTTGTAATTTACCGACCTCTCCTTTCACGTCATCTTAAAATCATTGGCAGCAGAGTGGTTCTTTAGCAGACACAGATAACGCCTTTTATAACAGATACTTGTTGGATATTAAGGCTGTGAACCATCATTGACCTCATTAGGCCCTAACTATCTCTGTCTGTCTTTGTCTTATAATAATAATATGCTTAATCTTGCAGGTGTGAGGCTGAACAGGCACTTTTAACTAACAAGTTCTCCATAGTAAACAACAAAATACATTATTTTTTTACATATATATATATATTATATATATATATAAAAGCTTTATCTGATCTGACGGCCCGATCGGTAGGACATCATTTGTCAGTACCACTGTTGCAATCCATTTTAGGATCTAACGTTATGCGGTTAAGGTCACTATTTGCAATAACCTTTTGGCCTCTTTGGGGCAGCGGAAGCTGTGAACACCATACTGACCTTTTTAAGTTGATATGGCAAACAGCTTCTTATTTGCACGTCCAGCAGATGTGGAGCAATGTCAGCATATATTTGGAGTCGTGTTTCTGGCAAACCAGGCAAACGTAAGTTCAATATTCACTCTCTTTTAGCTCTGTTTTTGGTCTCCCCCAATAACTGAGGGAAATGTGTGGCTCTTTAGCTGCTAAATGCTCCACTATGTTCACCAGCTAGTGTTGTTTTCAGCCTCAACAGGCAGCTTTTTTCAGCAAAAAAAAGTAAAAACCCACCGAACGCTACCTGTCCTGATGCTGTTGTTTTTCTTAGGAGGACAGTCTTCTTTTAACAGTTTTTTTCTCAGAAAAACACTTTACTATGTCAACCATTACAAATATTCTAGAGCTAAAACAATTAGTTAATCAATTAGTCATTTTTCAAGCAAAAATGCAAAACATTTCCCAGTTCCAGCTTCTCAGATATGAGAATTTTCTGCTTTTCTTTTTTCTCATGTTACAGAAAACTAAATATCTTTGAGTTCTGGACTGTTGGTCAGACAAAACCACCTTGGGATGATGGGCATTTTTTAAAACTATTTTCTGACATATTAAAGACCAAAAATGAATCAACTGATCGAGAAAATAATGGGCAGATTACTCAATAGTGAAAATAATCTTCAGTTTTTTAAAATGTTTGTATGTCTCTGCCTCTTTCAACCGTCTGTTTTCTGATATTTTTCTTGGCTGTTCTCTGCGTTTCTTGTCCTACAGCTCCTTCATCTCTTTCTGTTGCTGCCATGATTCTTTTTCTACACATCCGGCCATTCCTTGACATCCCTCTCACTCTCTGCTACAAGTCCCCCCATATCTACAATATAATTGTGTTAGTGGCGCATTGGTGCTGTCATAATACTTCATGGTCAGCGAGTTATGGAGTGAGGCACTCTGAATATATCCCTCAGGGGAATAAGGAGAAGGGACTGGGGGTGGGGAAAGCCATGGCATAAGTGGTGACAGCACGGCTCTTTTCGCTGCCTGTGATCTGTCATTAAAGTTCAATTGAAGCTTTACAACATTTTCTCACCCACTCCTGCAACGCTGAACACTGGCCGACCACCCTCAGCTGCCTACATGCATGCAGGGCAGACACGTTTGTGTATGAACATCCTCAACAGCGTGTAATTGATGTATTCATACCTATACCCATTGGCCAATTATGCCAAAATTGAAGTAAGCATCCACTATTTAGTCTAAAAGGTCAGTCATCTCATCTGAGTCTCTGTGAAAATTGGCAGCTGCAGACATTTGAATTCTGGCCTGAAATTGATTAGCATTGATTTGTGGAAAGACGCGCTATTATCGCATTATAAGTCATTATTTAACCTTTTATAGTGTGGCAGTTTGTAAATTTGTATTTAGGCGTGTTTAAATGGCATCACTTTGATGATTACGCTGCTAAAGGTCAGAAAGATGTGAGGGAGGCAGAGGGCGGAGAGGGATGAAAGACAGAGAGATGAAAATGGGAGGAAGAGCAAAAAGAGGGATAAAATCTGGGATTAACTGAGGAGGAAGAGATTGCACGAGGAAGATCAAAACATTTAAGTTAAGCAGAATAAGATGTCGTTTCTCTCAGGACCGTGCAATAAGTGTAGGTTTGGTTCGATACATGAATGTCGACGTGGTCTTGAGGAAGGATAGTGGGAAGAAGAACGGACAAAGTGAAGGCATGAGGAGGGAGAGCGAGACAAAGGTAACTGAGTCCATGTTGTGTGGGCCAGCTGCTGTAATGATTCTGTAGTGAAGCTGAAGTCTGGAGGACGGAGAGCGAGAGAGGAGGAGGCGAGAGAATGACGGACAGGGAGAATGAGAAAGAAAAGGGAAGATGATTAAAGGGGGAGGACATTGAGGAGGATTGTTAGGAAAAGGAAATTGTTGCACATGCACACACTTTGACTCTGTGCTGCTGCAGTGGCAGCGCTTCATCTCTTCTCCCACCCACATTATTCTTCTTTGTGTATCTGCTGAACCCTGCTCGCTGCGGGCACGGCTGATAAAATCCTCTTGTTAACCTCGGCCAGATCTGTTTTTCACTGGAATGCAAAGCATCTGTGCTTGAGAAACTAGAAGTATGTTTATTTGAACAAAATCAAATAGAAAACCCCACGTAAAAAGTCACAGCAAATTACTACAGGTAAAAATTACAGTTACAGTTATAGTTAACAGATGTGCTGGCAGAGCCAAAACAACCAAGAGGCCCATGTGCAACTGTTATCAATGGAGATTCACAATAAAACAATACCAGCAGTTAGCAATGACAAATATCCTAAAATGCTTAGATCGTTGGGGAAAAGTTTACAAAATTTGAGGGATTTAATTCCAGATTTAGCCTGATAATCAGACTAAATAGCCATTTTTTCTCACTGCTTTTTTTTATGTTTAGGACCACAGGTTTTGTTTTGCCCTAACCAATCAGTAGTGAGTGACGTAGCTGCCCTGCTGATGTCATTTTCAGTTGACATGGAAGCTGCGGTAGCAATCACTAGGAGCGGTTAACTTAAAATTTATTACACTGATTGGAGAAGTATGCCAATTTAAGAGTAGTTATTTCTTAAAGTTGACTTACAACAACCTGTACAGCTGCCTTGATCTCATCCCCATTCTGGCTCTGACACAGGAAGATGACGTCCCCTTTCTTAAGCTTGCCTGCAAAGATCTGATTGCCGTGATTGTTTTTCCAGCTGGGAAATAGTCCTCAGTAAACGCAACACCAGATTTATTTGATTTGCTGGTAAATTTGAATCTGCTGGTTCCAAATTTGGAGACGTCTAAACAGGCTAAAATATTCTTTAAAGGTCTTTAAAGCTGCTCTTCACTGTTTTGGTTCAGTCTTACCGCTCTCACCAACCTCGTTTCCAACATCTCTGAATCTCTAGAAACCTCTAAAAACCCACTGTGCACTACATGTCCAGCACCAAACAGCTGACAGACACAGTTGGCGACTAGCTGGTGAACATAGTGGAGCATTTAGCAGCTAAAGAGACAGATATTTCCCTCAGGAGTTGGTAGAGACCAAAAAAAGAGATAAAAAGAGAGTTAACATTGGACTTACATTCGTCATACGGCCAGAAATGCAACACCAGATGAATGTTTATTTCACTCTGTATTGGATGGATGTGCAAATAGTCAATTATTTTGTAACAAAAATGCAAATTTTATTATGTTGTTGTGTTTATAAGTTACACAAAAATCAATAAAGGCAGGCTGAAATTGATGTCTGTTTCTGGTTTGGGATTTGTGAGTAGTGCCAAGTCTGCTGAAATAATCATTAAAGACAGAAGGCAGAGTGTTTAGATCTGCAGTTGTACTAGATTCAAACTCAAATTTCTCGGATGGAAGAATGGTTTTTATTCTCTGTGATTGCTTCCACAATTTGTTGTGCTGTACTCCAGGGCATAAATATATACAGACAACAGCGGAGCTAGTTTGTGAAGTACTGCAGCACATAGCCTACATATCTTCAATTACAACAAAATGCATTTCTATTGTCATGTAATCAGCAGGAGTGCATTGATCGGCTATAGTGCACATGGAGAAATGTACCACTTTTTTTTTCTACATCTAAAAAAAACCTCACACTAGCCATCAGTGCATGCCCTGAATCAAAGATGGAGACTTGTTGATTTGCTTCAAAGATCTCTCCTGGTGTTACTGTCAGTGAGGAGACGGCACAGTGATGTGAAAGGAGTTTTACATTTGGCTGGCTCAATCTATCACTTCCTGTGTCCTCTCGTCACCCACGCTGCTCCCTGGTTGTGTAATTATCCTGCCTCGATAGCCCTACACTGTGTCCTCCTCCTCCATCAGCCGGTCGTTTACTCTGACAGTCATTCAGGCAGACGACCAGCAGGGCAATCGGTCCGGTTTGCTGTGTCAGCACCAGCTCTGCGCCACCAACTTTTTAAATTAATTTATACATTTGTTCTAAAATTACATGATCATTGGTTGGTTTTTCTGGTGACCCATACATCCTATTCAACCCCTGCACTCATAATAAAGTCACTCTGGCTACGAGCATCAGCTTCATGCTTAAAATGTAAGTGAAAATACATTTTCCTGTGTGATTTCACCACCAGCTGATCCTGCATTTATGTCAACTGTAGATCTCTCAGCCTGTAGGTGGTGAGTGTCCTGAGGGCTTGAGAGCATGGGAGCAGGTGAATTTATTCACAGTATTTTTAGAAGTGGGGTTATGTGTGTATCTTTGCGAGGACCAGTGTGAGTTTTTTAACCATGAGAGTATGGACATTTTATAGAAAGTGAGGACACATTGCCAGTCTTCACTTCCTCAAAAGGCTGTTTGAGATTAAGACTTCGTTTTAGAGTCACCCAAATTACAAAAAGTATATTTTCTCTTTCATTTTCACCTGCATGGCTAGAGATAGCTAGAGGTAAGTGAGAAAATAAATGTGTTATGTAACTTTGGTGAACTGACCCTTTTAGGTTAGAGTTAGATTTAGGTTTATTAGGTGTTCACAGCATCTGAAAATTAAAGACGGTTGCAGGAAGATCGTGTGCATTGACAATGTAGCTCCATATCGAGTGAATCCGGGGGTAAATACCTTAAACGACGGTTGATGTGAGGCATCTTGACTTTTCAGGCACTTCAGTGTTATTAAGTTGGATATATCCGAGCCTTCAGAAAAATACTAGTTTCCGAGTCGTATTTACGTCTTTGATGTTGACGTGAACGCTATTTACAAGTCGGAAACTGGTAATTACGGTAATTACTGGAAACATGAACACGACACAAGGCAAAGGTTAGGGGGCGAGGGAATGTTGCGTTTTGTGTCGTGTTAGTGAGGGTTCACACAACTATACAGTAGGAGAATACGTGTGTGTGTGTGTGTGTGTGTGTGTGTGTGTGGTGAGCCTATGACCTGAGCCTGAAACGTCACTTATAGCAGATTTACATAGGGTGTGAGCAGCAAGGCTTTGCAAACGGAGCCTACGATTCAGTTTTTATCATTTGTACCTTTGTATTTGTCTACTGTGGGAAACATGAATAAATAATCAAATGTTCAAGTATGTGTGTGTATGTTTGTATATGAGTGAGCACACATCCATAATGAATGTTACCTAGCTGTATTATGATAATAAATTTGGTTATGCTCTCAGTATTCCTCTGTGCAGTTGACACTGATTTTTATGAGTCATTTCTAATGGGACTGCAGGAAGCTGCTTGAATTGGCTGTAATCCAAACAATGGAAACATAAAAGGACAATAAAGTGCTGCCCACTTGGATTTCCGAGTCTACTTGAACTGTCTCTCACTGCTCTTCTTCTCTCTTATTCTCTCAGTTATAACCCGGAAAAGGGTCTGAATGCATACGCTCTTGCATGATCACTTTATTCCCTCCCTGTCCATTTAACCTGACAACACACACACACACACACACACACACACACACACACACACACACACTCGGTGTCTCTATGTCCTCTTATTGCACATACAATTACACTTTCACAGTTTTCAGTAGTTGTTGTGTTGCCCTGTTTCTCCTCCTCTTTTTTTCTGTGCTGACATCAGCTGTGATTCTTGGTGACTGCTCACTAGATGTCTGTTTTATTTCTCGCTCCTTCACTTGTGGACTATATTTCCTCCTCCTCCTGTTTACACTGGATGTGCAGGAACTGCCTTTTGTCTTTATGGAGCGACTCCCTGCTGCCTAGAACAACTCTCTAATCTAATAAACAGCATAATCAGGCCAGTGCTCCTGCAGGGGTGTTTCACCCGAGTGTGAGCCCCAGAGGCAGAGTGAATTGAAGGGTTATGGCCTAATGGGGACCGGCTTGTATAGGCCTCTGTGCTCTCTGTGTGTGTGTTAACCGTCTGTTGTATATTATCAGTGTGTCAGCTCTAGTGTGCATGTATGTTTGCGTGTCTGGCTCAGAGCATCTGCTGTGTGTGGACGGTCAAGTCCAAGTCTGTAGGCTGAGTCGAGAGTGAAGCATTGAAGTCTTCTCCCAGCCTCTTTGTGGCTCAGCAGGAGCTTCAGATCTGGGTGGGAGGTGGAGGTTTGGGGTGCACCGCTCGGCCTTCTCCTCTCATGACCACTCTCAGTAAAACCTCCTCGCTCTGCAGGAGATACAGCATCTCTCTGTGGAGGCAGAACACACTACTGGTGCTCTCGTAGCTTATTCTGATTCCCTGCATGTCCGCCTCCTCCTCTGCCTCATGCTGCTGCCTCTTTTCTCTCTGCTTCTAATAGTCTGCAGTTCCTCAAATGCACCTCACTGCCATACCAACACCAAACTTTTATTTATTAATGCCACGTGAAGAGTTTTGTTCCAAAACGAGACCCACCACATCGGCTGTTGTCACGACAGTTGAGCACATTAAGCTCTCAAATTGGGAATCTTGAGACAGTTTATTGTTTTGGATAGAATTATTTTATTTTCCAAATGCCGTCTTGTGTTTTTGGATTCAATTTGTTGGATTAAATATAGTTTAAATATAGCACTTAGTTTTGCGCAAGTTGTCTCGCCATCTCTCTCCGAAGTCTGTCCCCTCAGACATTTTTCTCAAGAACTCGTTCCTCTCTCAACTGTTTGTCTCCCCATTTCCCTGCATTTCTTCCCCGCCTGCCCTCTCTATATCAGCGCATCACATTTCAACTCTCCACAGAATGGATTTGTGTTTGAGACAACAAGAAAATCTACATAAGCACCTATCTACAAGCGCTAAGTTAACACCAGGTAGTTTAAAAGTCATTTTACACAAACTTTATCCTTCAGTGTCTCAATTTTGTGATAAATTGAAGAAGAAACTCTTGAGATTGTCTTATGTTAGAATCATTTTGGTCAAATATTTTGATCTTCTCTAATAGATACAAAAAACTATACTTCCTCACAGAGGCTTAGTTATTGTCAGATGTTCAGATATACTTTCCCTCTCATTTAAGAGTGCATAAACGGAAATATACATTTGGAAAAACGAAGGTGGTGTCATTCTGGCCTTACTCTTTATTTTTTTCTTCTTTTGGCTTCTCTTTTTTTTTCTCTCTTTGGGATTATTTAGGTCTCGGTGGATTTTGCTCTTCTATTAAGTGCTTTTCTGTGTTTGTTGATTTGACAATACACTAAAAAACAACTTTCAAATTAAAACAATATTCCAAGTCTCAGACTTACGATGCCATAACGTACATTAATGTTACCAGCACAGACGTAGATATCAGTTAAATGTAGATTAGCATACCACTGAAGTATAATACTCGATGTATTAAACAGTTAAAGAGGAATCAGCTGTTTAATACATCCATCGCAGCCAATTCCTTCTATTGCAAATTGCTCCCCAAACTTATGTAATGAAAAAATGTCTCCTGCTTCCTGCCTCCTGGTGCCTGTAATGCATTCACATTAGTGTCTTTGTCTGGATGAACCTGGCCGACTGCCGGCACACGTGGATGCCATGAAAATAATATCTTGATACGACTTGTGGTTTTTAAATATTTATTGGAGCTAATGGTTTAAAGATTTGTTTTAAAATGGGGGTAGGGAGGGGGGTCGGGCACTTAGGAAATTGTTTTCTTAGTTTTACAGCAATTCCTTTTTAAAGTGGCAATTTATTGCAAAAAGTCTTCTGAGCCCCAGAACATTGTGCATCCTGCGGTTTTCCACAGGGGGCATCTTTTCCAATATGCCTGCTGTCGAGAAGGAAAAATAAATAAAATCATAATTTGGACACAAAAGTGCCTGGTATATGCATTATATGAGCATTCAGTATTTGCAACGTCTACGCTCTGTAGTTTAGGGCCGCAACGATTATTTTCCTTATCGATTAATTTACAGATTATTTTCTAAATTAATTGAGAAATTGTTTTTGTCTATGTAATCTATAGTGTAGTATAATCTGTAGTCTATGAAATGAATGGTTTTGTCTATGAAATGTAGACAGTAAATGTCCATTATAAATTCCCAGAGCCCAAGGTGACATATTCAACAGTCCAATCCAATGATATTCAGTTTACTATCATATATTGTGTTGTGTACTGTGTACTGTTGATCTACTAATCAATTAATCAACACACACACACACTTACACTGATTTGTCTGTGTGTGTGTGTGTGTGTCTGTGTGTGCAGTAACAGACATGACCAGTATATATAAGATTCTTTCCCTGCTTTTGGGACATTTTTGGGATGAGAATAAATGGATCTCATAGACCGCTAATGGGTAATTGAATTAGTGTGACAGAGGCTAGATGAACGAGATGAAGCCACATGAGATCCCTGCTAATGCAGCGTAATGGCTGATACGATTAGAAATGAGTATTTCAGAATGAATCATTGGTTAGACGCCGGAAAGTTTGAGAAGTTGTAACTTTTTTGAACTGTAAAGTTTCAGTTTTGGATGATGGAAGGTCTCTTTTGGCATCAGACAGGCTTTTAATGGTCTAATTAGTCATTAGACCATGTAAATCTGTTTTGTTAAAGTCTGAGTTAGAAATGGAAAAGCTACATATTTTTGTTTCCAACCTTTTAGACATTACAATACATGCTTTATTTGCTGAACAGTTCCAGCCCTTGCTGATGTAAATATATCATTTTGCAGAAGCAGAAAACACAACTTTTCTTTTTTAGTTGTCATCTGCTGTTACTCTTTGTATTCTTCCCATATTGTAAATTTAAAGGAATAGTTAGACATTTGGGGAAATACGTTTATTTGCTTTTTTTGCAGAGAGTTTCTGTAGATAAGATTATTGCTACTGCTGTCAACTGGCACATAACTCCCTGTAAAACCACAACGTTATTATTATACTGTTTTTTGTTCAGAATACACAAGTGAGATACAACGTATTAATTTGTGAGCTTTAGAGGTGCTGGTAGGTGGATTTTACTGCCTTTGGACAGATCCAGGCTTGCTGTTTCCCCCTGTTTTCAGTATTTATGCCAAGCTAAGCTAACCATCTCTTAGCTATAGCTTCATATTTAATGGACATGTGGTATCAATCTTCTCATCTAAGTCTCAGCAGATAAGCAAATGAGCGTATTTCCCAAATTATAGAACTGTTCCTTCAAGCTGAAGTGTTTGTATGTATTTGTGCAGGCTAAAGTGCGTAAAAGTCCCTAGGTCCTAATTCAATAATAATTTTCAAATCACTCAACCTGTGGTTCTAATTACAAGTGTCGTTAAGTGCTCCTTGTTTCTAATCAGTTGATGGGTTCTGTTTAACCTTGACTTGTGCATTACATGGTCCAGTCCAGTCGTGACCAATGTTACTGTAGAACAAATATGTCTTACATTTTACACTGAAGTTTTATAAAATTATTTCAGTGAACTTGTTCACTATTTTATCTTTTAGCTGTTTCAAATAATTCCTAATTGTGTGTGTGTGTGTGTGTGTGTGTGTGTGTGTGTGTGTGTGTGTGTGTTTGTCCAGGGGAAGGAGACGACAGAGGAGGAGGATGAAGTCGCTGTGGGGATGGAGAAAGGCTTCATGGACGAATTCTTTGAACAGGTTTGTTTCTCTCACAGTCCTGATCTCTCCTTCTCTCTCTCTCTCTCTCTCTCTCTCTCTCTCTCTCTCTCTCTCTCTCTCTCTCTCTCTCTCTCTCTCTCTCTCTCTCTCTGTCACTATTATTGCCATTCACATATTTAACAGGTTCATAATAGGCTAATAGCTTGCCATCTTAAATTAACATTTGCTACTCTACAGTCTGCCTGGATATCATTCTTCTCACACTGAATCTAATTGTGTTGGTTTTTCAGAGCTCTGTAATCAATCTCATGCCATTTCTCTTCTCTGAGGAGCATTGATATGATTTATAGGTATTGATGTTGTTGCTGGTGTGGCATGGATCGTTAGGCATTTTATATCATTTCAAATGGCCTTTATTGATTCAACAAAGCAGCAATGCTCTTCTTGTCCGGCTCTGAATAACAACATTTGTGATTTCACTTATTTCTCTCCAGTCTCTCCTCTTGCACCATGTCTGTGTAAAACGGCATCCATGCATTTATTTGGGAGTGTATTCCCCTGTTCATGCTGTGCACATGCAGGGAATACAAACTGAACATCGTCATGGCTCTCAGAGGGGGGCCCCATTTTTAATGGGCCTGCTACATACATCTCCCACAGCGAGTTGTTCAGAAGTAAAAAGCAGGATAATTCAGCTCAAATAGGAAGAAGGCTGAGGGATACTTTATATCTTCTATATAATCCATATTTACCATCATTTATAATGTCTGTCACTGCTGTATTTCTTACATTTTATGAGGCAGTCCTTTTTTAAAATGCCTGCGTGTTAATGTATCTACACGGGAGCTTTAACTTTGAAGTATTTAAATCACCATTGCAAATGCAGCTACAAAGGTAGGTCGCGTGAGGTTGAATGCCATTTATCAGCATTTGTTAAGTTATAAAAGAGGTCTGACAATCAGCACTTTGAGTCTTCAAAGCAACACGAGACAACAAACACACCACCAAAGAGGCCAAATCATCTGTGACCCAGCTGCAGGTGCATCAATCAAAAACCCCTGCATAGATATTTAATATATCAAGGGGAACAGTGTCAAAAATCATGACAGGAAATACAGACAAACGACATCTACAATGAGAGGCAGCGGTCACATATTGTAACTAACCAACAGGCATATATATGTTCTGTATATAACATAGGGGTTTGACAATTACTGCTAAATGGCTGTTCACGCAGCCATAGAAGTCATTTTAAATTCTCCCATACAGCTCCAATCATATATGACCATGACCATTAATTCAAGCAACTGGGCAGCACATAGATTTAGAGCTCATTTATTCTGCTCAACGCTGCGTCCGTGCAGCTACAACCACCACCTGCCTCTTAGCACTTTAACTCCCTCCGCATCCCCCGCTTCCTCCTGCATTAGCATTTAGATTTCTCCATTCACAATGAGTTCATGTAAATTTAAATGTTATGTATCTCACACTCTCGCCCGGTGTTTGTGAGCTTATAGAGACAAGTCTGTGTCACACTTGTGCAGATCTATTTTGCAGCATCACGAGAGCAGAGCCACCCCGCTAAACCGAAATGTGCCCAGTTATTGTAATCACTCATCACTTGACTGAATGAGTATCCGGACTGAACTGTTGTGCAGCCTAATATGACTCACGTTTATAGGAAGGTTTTCAATGGTGCCTTATCCATTGATTCATCCATTTCCAACTTACTTATCCTGGTCATGGTTGTGGTGGAAATGAGTCTCCTCCCAGTTGGTCATGTCTTGAAAGCCTCCAAAGGGAGGTGACCAGGAAGCATCCTTACTAGGTGCCCAAACTACCTGAACTGGCTCTTCTCATTTAAAGGAGCTGTGGCTCGATTCTGAGGTTTTCCTGAACCACTTAGCAGACCAGCCCTGCAAAGCCTCATCTCAGCTGCTTGAGTCCACAGTCTTATTCTTTCAGTCACGACCTTGTGACCATAGCTGAGGGTTGGAATGAAGACTGACCACCAGGAAAACTACTTGCACGTTTATAGCCGCAAAATCGAGGCAGTTGAGGTAATATAAGGTTCCCACGTCAGTCCTAACTTCTCTTGGGACCGCTACTTGGACGGTATCTTGACTATTGTCCAATGCAGATCTCATGTCGTTGGAGCTAGCTTCGTCATTCTCAAGCTCCAGTTCTGCTTTTAAATGATCTGATTCATAAATGGAACAAAAACTAATTCCTCATCTTCAGTAGCTTCAGGAACATCTTTATTTCCAGAGCTGCTGTCTTTAAAACTCTCCACTATCAAATAAAATGCTGCCCTGCACTAAACCTGACACCCTGGTGCTGCACATGTTACTGTGACAGTAGTAAGTTAATATAAACAGTGCCATTATGAGGCCAAACAGGAAAACACAACATTACCCACTAACACTTGCATCCAGCATACCGTGAATGAGAATCAAGTCTCTAGCGACCCATTTTGACAACAGAACATTGCAAATTGAGTGAAATGAATAAATTAGGGTGTAATACGGTGTAGTCCCGGGTCGCTGAAGACACGAGGTATGCATGTAAGGGTTAAGCAATCCACCATTTATGAAGAGAGAAGCAAGTTGGCAGACTCAAAGGTGCTGATCTTCATCTTGACAGCATCACACTGAGCTGCAAACTGTTTCATAGTACATCAGAGGTCAAAGTCCAAAAACAAAACAAAAAGGACAACATCATTCAATTCAACTTTATTTAAATAGCACCAAATCATAACAGAATGTATCTTTTATCTTTTCCTATAGAGCAGGTTTAGACTGTACTTGTTATAATATTATTTGCAGAGACCCGACAATTCCCACCATGAGCAAGCACTCATCTGCAAATAGAGGAGATGCCACCCTAATGTCACCAAACCGTCTATTAATATCAAAAAACAGGAGATGACAAAGTACATCCTTGTGAAGTTCAATGCCCACATTGCATGTGCCTGACTTCATGCTGAAAATGCAAACAAATGTCTCACTTTGAACCCCATATTATAGCAAAACAAGTCCTGATCTATAATATACATATTTTTATTTTTATTTTTAATTTAAGTGTTTTAGTGTAAGAAGTACGCAACCTGCAGTCATTTGTCTCCTTTCATTTCTGTTCTGCTGCCGCTTCTTGTCTCTGACAGACTGTCTGTATCCATCCCAGATATTGAAACGTACGTCTCTTTATCCGTCTGGAATTTCAGGCTGTTACATCTGTCTCAAGTGAGAAAGTGAAAAAAGAGGAGGATGAGTGAAATGTGGAGACATGGGGGATCAACAGAGAACAGTTTGAGACCGAGCTAGAAGCCGGAGGGATGTTGAGAGAGAGAGAGTTTTTGAAATGAGAGTGAAGTTAGACAGCAAGACCAGAGAGCAGGAACGGGTAACAACATGTGACAGAGGGAGATGTAGGGAGCAGATTAAGGGAGCAGAGGGAGAGAAGGAGTAATCAGGTTCTTGCCCTGACTGGGTGCATTAATTAAGCTTTCAGTGGTGTGGAGGGATAGCAGACGGTGGCGAGACCGCTGCATCCCTCTGTCCTCCACTCAGACCATTAACATGACCCTCAGAGTGTGGATATTGATTTCATAATGTGTTTGTGGCATTTGTTTGCGCAAAGTATCGTGTACTCCTCCGTGCAGCGTATCTATCTGTGTGCGTTTGTGTGGATGTAAAGGACAAGGCTGCATTTTATCTTTGTCAAAAAGATCCCATGAAGAAACCAAAACCAAGAATACATTTATCCTTTTAACAGGACATAAACTTTAACAGGCTGTCTCTCCTGACGCCTCCGTGCCACAGATCCCAAGTGGAAAGTGAATCTAAAATGAGAGCGGAAAGTATCAATTTTTCATGAAATTGCTCGACAAAATCCTGAAATATTCTCATATACACAGTACATCAAACATTTGAATGGTTGTTTGATTTTGACCTCTTTAAGTTAGCTAACTTTGTCTAAAAATCTTGGGAAAGAAGGCAGGATGGAAGATTTAATTAGTCTTTACTTTGATGTCACTTGTAGGTTACAATTACATGTGTTTTATTAGTCATTTTAAAATATTGTTGGAGACATAAATGTCTGAAAATCTGATTATGTGAGATATATGAATCAGTCTTTGTTATTGTTTTTCATAGTGTCATTTGATTTATAAGCCCTTGAAATCTGGGCATATTTGTATTCTTGACACAAAGATTAAAAAAAAAAAACCTTTATCATCACTATTAAAACACATGGAAGAGCTTTACTGTTGCATATGGGTGACATATTTCTTCACAATGAACATGGCCAGTGAAGTTTATTCCTCTCAGCTCGTCAAACTAGCAAAGCAGTGCACAAACACAACCTGGTCTGTGATGTGATTGAGTTCGTGCTGGAGCTGAAGATGATTTTTTTTTTGTGGTTTTCTGGAGTGGTTGAATCACTGCAGATGGTAGCTGCGACGAAGTCTTTACCTTCTGCTATGTCGCTCAACAGCAGGTACGACATCTGACGTAGGCTGTTTACCTCCACACTTTCTGTCCCTCAGTCTGTATGTGTAAGAGCGAATCTGTACCATATGTTGTATGCTGACTTCACACCTTTGACAGAAGTGTGTGAATGACTGCGTCTGCAATATGTGATGCTTAGTTGAGGCTTTAACCTCATGCGCTCATGAACTAAGTTGTAACATGGAGGAAACCTGCTATTACTCTAATTGATTGGGATATTTTTTTTTACATGCAATTTATTTTAATTAATTAAATCTAACTTATTAGTGTTTTATGATGTTGTAAAAGGTTTGTTTACATCAGAATTGTTGTAAATTAGGCCTATAATGTTGGAATATGTTCAGTTCAAAAACACACAATATTCTGATTTTCCATCTGCTACTTAAAGTTTTTATCTGTGTATACCTCAACGTTTGTGATAAAGACAAGTTATGCATTCGCCCTTTAACCATTGATGATTATAATAAATAATTTGCCATTTGTACAGCAATTTTAAAAACAGTTACAAAGTGCTTTGAAGACAGACAGCAGTGAGATAAAGATTTTTAAAAAATCTGCTTGTAAGACTTCATTAAAAAATTATTTTCAGCCTTATCTTTATGTATTTGTCATACTATGAGATGCATATAAGCACCATTTAATTTGTCAGTCCCCTTCTTATATTGTGTAGCGAGGCTCGTCTCACGCCCCCAAAAATCCTTCACCGGATGATGCAAGAATGAAGTGAGCAAAAGCAAGACAGACTCACTGTGGCCTCAAGCCTTCCAATCACTCTCCTTACCAGACAAAAATTAGACTTTTACTTCGGTAAAACTAAAATTAGATGACAAAGTAGGAAAAAAGCTATTTTTGGCTGGTTAACAGGGCGTTCGTACCAGATACAGACAAATGTTTTGGTGTATACAAGCATGTCAAGTTCATAAAGAAAAGCTATAAAATCGGTGAAGGCTTCTTGTGTGTCTGTTTATTTGTTTCTGCATGTATGTGAGCTTTTTTCAGCCGTGTCTGAAATTGGTTTTTCTCCCACACCAATAAAATTTGCCTGATGTCTCATGAGACCTCAGAGACGCACCGTGACTCACTAACACATGGTCTCTACACCAAGACAGCTTAAAGTGGTTTCATCTTCTGCTCACTTACCGTCTCTTTCACTTCCTCCTCCCTGTATTCCTGTCTCACTCTTACTTTTTAACTTTGTGATCTCTCCCTACCTGCCTGTCTTGCTTTATATAACGCTGTACTCACCTCAGTGTGCCTTCTGTAGTGCTTGGTCTCTCCCCAGTGGTCCTCCAGAGCCAATTATGTTGTTATTGAAAAAAGCAGATCCAATCAGCAGCTAATTAAAGAGATAATGAGAGAATAATGACCCAGGCTGGGTGGAGAAAAGCTCAAGAATGTATGGATGGAGAGATGGAGGGAGCGCAGAGCTGTGAGAAGTGACAGAGGAAAGGTCGACTGAAAATGGAAAAGTCAAACCAGAGATATGCTCAATAACCATGGACCCATCATAGAGAAGAATGAAGGGAGAACAGGCTGGCCTGTAGCGGAGCAGGTGTAGAGGAGGAGAAAGTGATCGGGGGTAGATGACAGACTGAGATGAAAGTAGAGATTGATGAAGTCACTGACAGATGTGACCAGCTGCTCATCCAACTTTCGCCTGAACCAGAGGCAGCACAGCTGGTGACGAGGCAGTGGGGAGAAGGAGGGAGGTGATTGGTTAGAATGTCAAAACTGGATCTTGGTAGCGGGTGATGCTGTGAAGTTCAATGTTGGATATGCATGCGATGCACCTCCAGGGTCAGATGTGCTTAAAGGAATAGTTCAACATTTTGGCAAATACGTTTATTTATAAGATTGATTCTACTCTTATGTGTCTGTATGCTAAATATGAAACTCCAGACAGCAGCTGGTTAGCTTAGCTTAGCCTAAAGACTGGAAACAAGGGGAAACAGCTAGCCTGGCTCTGTCTGAAGGTTAACAAAATTCACCTACCAGCACCCATAAAGCTCACTCATTTGTTTAATCTGTACAAAAACCGAAGTGTAAAAACAATTCCTTTGTGCATGTGTGTCAGAAAGAGAGACAATGAGCACAAAGAGACACAAACTGTAAATGAGAAATGTATCCATCCATTATCTATATCTGCTTATCCTTAGAGGGTCACGGGGTCTGGAGCTGATCCCATTGGGCGAGAGGCGGGGTACACCCTGGACAGGTGACCAGTCAATCACAGGGCTGACACATATGGACAGACAGCCATCACGTTCACAGTTACACCTAAGTGCAATTTAGAGTCGCAAATTAACCTAACCTGCATGTTTTTCTCCGAGTACTACGGCTTCCTCCCAGAACCCAAAAACATTAATTTATATTGTTGTTTATTGCCTTCCGCAAGGATATTTTATTTTCATCTCATTAGTTAGTCAGTTTGTTTGTCGTCTTTTTGCAGAATATGCCTGATGAACCAAGCCAATAAATGATTAGATAAGATCCAGATGTGTGGCATACTTTTGTGCATGTTAGGGCTAGGCTTCTTAGTTCCAATTCAGGTACCTCTTAATACCAAAGCACACAATAACGTTTTGGATTTGAATAGTGTACTTCCAACTTTGTGACAACAGTTTGGTGAAGGCAAACATGAAGATGCCCCCCGTGCACAAAGCGAGGTCCATAAAGAAATTGGTTTTCTGAGTTTGGTGTGGAAAAAATTGACTGGCCTGCACGGAGCCCTGACCTCAGCCCCATCCTACACCTTTGGGATGAACTCTGAACACCCGACATCAGTGGCCGAACTCACTAATGCTCTTGTGGCTGAATGGGAGGAGATCCCTGCAGCCAGGCTCCACAATCTTATGGAAAGCCTTTCAGGAAACGTGGAGGCGGTTATAGCAGCAGATTAATGCCCATGGTTTTGTAATGAGATATTCAACGATCAAGTATGGGTGTAATGTTCTGCTATCTGCATGCTTTTCATGTCATGTACTGTAGCCACATCATCTTTTGGTGCTTTGTGCAGCTCCGTTATCCTTTTTCCACCGCACACACATCTTATTTAAGCCCTGATTCACACATTCATTCATTCATTCTTCTTCTTCTTCATATCCCTCTTTACATCACAGGTTGTAAAGAGGTGAGTGACGGCTTTCTGAGCAGTTGAGTATTAAAAGTAGAAAAATTTGTCATTTTCACTGCACATAGTGATTCATCTTTCCTGCCAGCTGTTGTTGACTATTGTCTTAATTATTAATAACAGTTGTATATTGATGAGGATGTCTGTGTGTGATAACTTGATCGATTTTAGTTTGAATACAGCCCTGTTTAGTCCACACATCACACACATACATAAGAGATTGCTGCAGTGTTGATAAAGTCACAGAAAAATGATGATTGAGCCTGAATAAACATGAAAAACTTTTTCATATCTGTGGGTTCTTTCACTTAAACCCTGCTTCACTCTGCTTTCATTCTGCCTCTAATATGATAATGACATCTTCAGTTCAGTTTCTGTCAACATCACTCAGGCTAATCACTGGTGCTTCCTGCCTCAGCACTGAGGAGATCTAAAGTGCCTTTTGGTCTCTCCCGTCAGGTGGAGGAGATCCGGGGTTTTATCGAGTCTCTGGCAGAGAAAGTCGAGGAGGTGAAGAGGAAGCACAGCGCCATCCTCGCCTCACCTAACCCCGACGAGAGTAAGCCTGTTTCTTCTTGTTTAATTCTCTCAAACGTAATTCTCTCAGGGTAACAAGCTCAACACACTGGTTTAATCTGATTGCCCAGCTGCATTTGTATCCTCTGGTTAAAAAATACTGTGCAGGTGGGTGTCATTAAAGGAAAAATCTGAATAAATTTGTGCATTTCCACCACAGAAAGAGCCATTTGAGGAACTCAGGCACTTAACCTACGCTCGACTGGAACTATTGGAGCAGGGTTTACAGGGCTAAACGTCACTTCATTCACAAAATGACAAGGTATCAACCAGAACTGAAATCTTAAGGATTATGACTTCACTGTTGGTTTTTCTTTTAATTAAGGTATGATTCATCATGAATAAATATATCAATTCAACCAGAGAAGGTTACATTGTCCAAGCCAAGACTGACCCTTTTGCACACATGCTCTTTAATGATAACATTAATGTTTAATATTGCAGCAACTCAGTAATGCGTCAGAGAGGCTCCTAACTGCGAGCAGAAAGAGAATAAAGCTGAAAGTCACTATTTTATATGCCGTCTATTGTACAAAGGCAGCAAAAAGCCTGACAATAGTGGCAGATTCCACTGAACAAAAGGCAGAAAAATGACTCTATTCCTTACAAGAAATTGAGGAAATAAAGAACAATTTGTCAGAAAAGCAAAGAGGCGGCCTGTTGATGGAGACTGTGATAGAAGTTGGAGAACCTTGAAGATGTCCCCATCCACCAATCAGTCCTCTCTGTCCTTTTGAGCGTTTATGCTCTCACAGTGAAATCTCATACACCCTTGTTTGTCCATTTTCCTCCACTTTTCTGCTCCCTCTCCATTACCCTTTAGTCCCGTCTTTACCTCTTTGCCTGCTGTTAACACCGTCTGCCATATTTCTCAGTTTCTCTCTCTTCCCTTCACCCATTTCAACCACTCTCCTCTTTACTTTTGTTCAGTCTGTGCTGGATACTACAATCCATCTTCCCTCCTCTCTTTCTACTCCCCCATCTCTGTTCTCTCACACCTCCTCCTCTCTCATTTCTGTCAGGGCATTGATCTGGACCCCTGCTCTCACGAGGGGGATGTTACTCACACTAGTAACACCCCCCAAATCCCTTTTCCTCTGCCTGATTCCCTACCTCCCACCTACCTGAAAAAGCATCGATCCGCTTGCAGCAGCAGGCATCAGATGAACCCTTTAACTAGCCGGGGTAGTGCAGATGACACACAGAGCGGAGCAGCAACGAGGCAAGGTGCCGCATTTAAGATGCACATTCTTCCACGAGTCGTCTCCTTTGTGACTGAAATCGATGCTCAGTGTGTGTGTGTGTGTGTGTGTGTGTGTGTGTGTGTGTGTGTCTGCCTGATAAATACACATCAGTCAGCAGCTGATGTAAATGTCAGGGTTGTTCATTACACGGAGGTCAGTATGTTCTTTGCTGTCTGCCTGTTGCGTTGTGGCCACTGACGGAGACCCGTCCTGAAATACCTCAACAACTATTGGATGGACTGCCAATAAATTGTTTGTACAGACATTCATGGTCCCCAGAGGATGAATCCTAATGACTTTGGTGATCTTCTAACTTGTTTGATGAGGTTGACGTGGTTTTGGGTGAAATGTCTCCACAACTATTGGATGGATTGCTGTGAAATTTGGTACACACATTCATGTTCCCCTCAGGATGAATGGTAATCACTTTGGTGATCCACTGACTTTTTATCTTGTGTCATCATCAGGTCAAAATTTCAATTTGGTTTATGACCAAATACCTGCAAAACTAATAACATTCCCATTAGTGCTAATCAGGCAAATATCAGCATGCTAACACACTAAACATTATACCTGTTAAACATCTGAAATTGCAGGTGCAATGCTTACCATGTTGGCTATCTTAATTTAGCATATTAGCATGCTAACATTTGCTAATTAGCAGTAAACACAAAGTACAGCTGAGGCTGATGGGAATATTATTAGTTTTGCAGGTATTTTACAGTAGTTGTTGCGGTATTTCAGTCTGGACCAAAGCGGTGGACCGACCAGCCGACCAACATTGCCATCCATAGAGCCATGCCGCCTCCGTGGCTATAAATACACTAGGAATACAGTTTCAGTGTAGTTGGAGTGAGGTAATGTATTGCCTCAAATTTTATAAATTACAAAAAGTCAACACTGACTTCAGGAGACAAACCCCTGTCTCTGGTCTCAAAGTCATGTGCTTTGGACGCCCAATCAAACACCCAAGCTCTTCCCTACATCTTTGATTTGGTACAGTATAAGAATGGCACACTTCCTAGATTAGAACAAAACATGGCCGTTTTTGGCAGTTACATTTCCTCCAAAACGTCGTCGAAACGCCATTGAAAATTAGTGATATATGATTCATAGAAAATAAGGTTGGTATGGTGTGTGTTAAGATCATAAGAACTATGCAGTGTGTAGTCCTTCTGTCTCTGTGCCTCCGCTTGCACTGGAGTGTGTCATCAAAACTAACTGCGCAATGACATTTTAATGTGAAATCTGGCGTACTTTAAGATCTACACTGATTCATTGTATTGTCTTTCATAATTTTTCTTCCTCATATTCTCTTCGTCTCTTTCTTTCAGTCAGTTGTTTTGCATTGTAAAGTCTTTGCCTGTGGTGAGAGGAGCTTGTTCTGTTTCTGCTGTAACTTCTGAGCTTGTTTCTCCTACCAGATCAAACTTCATCTCCTTCCCGATGCGAATGAGTCTCTTCTTCTTTTCCTCTTCTATAGCACAGTATTTTTCTCACAGTAGTGTCTCATCGAAATCCCCCTCTCCTCACTCTTCCTCTCTCCTGCATAAAAACAGGTGTCGTGAATATTACTAAAATAGATGCTGAGACTTTGAGAGCGAGGGTGATCATTTATTTTCTCTCTCCAGTCTGCTGATAAACAGGATAATGGAGGAGTAGCAGGGAATCTCACACACACACACACACACACACACACACACATACACACACATCTTTATTCTTTTTTAGTAGAGGTCTTTCACAGCTCAGCATAACATTGAGAGGCGGTAAACCTTCTGTTTCTGTCACGGTTTATCAGTTTCATAATCACATCACATCTCCCCAGCCACCACCCACCTGGCCATCTTCACGACCCCCTCCCTCCTCTTCCTCCCCCTCCGCTGGGGGAGCTTTTGTGTTCGCTGACTGAGACGTTTCCACTGGGTTAATTCCAGCCCACTTGTGAAGCCCGTATTAATACACACACACACATACTGACACACGCGCAGCCTCTGTAATATTACCTCCACCCCCCTGCATTACACATTATCCCATATCACAGTTAACCCACCCCCCTAAATGAAGCATAGCCCATTTTCACCAGGGAATTGCAATATACAGTATAGTGTGTGTGTGTGTGTGCGTGTGTGTGCTTGTTTTTGCTTGGTTGGTGTTAAGGAGTTATGCGTTTGTGAAAGGCTCAGTAGCGGTGTACAGTAGTAGCCAATAATGATGATAGATTAGGTAATAGCCATCAGGTCGTAATGTGTATTGAACCTGCGTTGCCTCATGAGCACATTCCTCTAATGCAGGAAGGAAGACACAAATGCATTTTATATTTAGAGGCATGATTGAATTCACATTGTCCATTAAATAATTGCATTATTTGTTTTGTTTTCTGGTATGGTTTATTGGCCTTGTGCAGCACTGCTTCTCATTGTTTTGATTGATGAGACTGTGCTTAATAGATTTCATAACGAAAGGTCAAAGGTCAGTGATGATTGCTTATCCTGCAAGAGCGTGTGAGGTTGATGTGAAGTGATGCACAACGTTTGGAGGTATTAAAACCTGAAAGAGTACTTAATCAACATTAGAGTGGTGTAGTATTAGAAAAGAAGTCTTTATGACACTGAGACGATGTTGTTTTTAGATGTTTTCCCATGTTAAACTTCCTCTCCTCTTTCCCACAGTGGCTGATATGTTGTATCAGATAGTTTCCAGAGATAAAGTCAGTTCACAGTAGATTGTGAATGTTCTCACTGGCTCTCTGTTTCTGTAGTCTGATAACTAGGTACGGCTAATCTCTTTCAAACTGTCATTCCCTCTCTCTTTGATTGCAGGTTAGATACCTATCTTCATGGTCCTGTAGTCGAACCTGTTTGTAGCTTTGCCTTACCTTCAGCTATGAACGCTGAACGCCTCCATTCAGTCCCAGAGGACGGCAGGAAGTGTCACCTTTGTGATTTGGATGTGGTTATATTCTACTGTCCATTTTATGATCTTTAAATTAAGCCTTTGTTGAAAATGTCTGCCAGACATCCCAATGTATTTGACATGATAGATGAATGTAGACTTAACTCGGGTTTTGTTGTATGTTTTAATTTGTTAAGTTTATATCTGGTAGACTATGTTTTGACACATATGGATACAGAACCATTGTGTTTGCTTGCTTTCCTTCTGTTTTCTCTTATAATGTAAGTATTGTTTTGTAAGCACATGGGAGCAATATACATTTGGGGACAACTATCGTGTCATACAGCCGTATGACACGATAGTTGTCCCCAAATGTACATTGTTTTTCTGGGAGAGTAGTAAAATAGTCAAAGCCAGAAAATCCAATGTCATAAATGCTTATGTATCCAACTGAGGAAAGGGCTAAAGTGATTTTATGTGGGCTTTATCTTCTTACAGTGTAGCTTATAGTTTAATTTAACTGGGTATTATTCATTAGAAGAATCAGACTAATGCTATCTAATCAGACAAGTGGTTCAACCTACTTTTTAAAAATTACAGTATATCCACATCACAAATGGAACTAAATTAATAACATTAAACAAGATAATCCATCCGTGCATGACATCTGACACATGTAGCCAAAATTCACACTTAAAATCACAACAACAGGCAATTTTAGAGTCTCCAATGATCCTAACCTGTGTGCCTTTGGATTGAGGGAGGATACCTGAGCAGTGATTATGCACTCAGGTCATGAGAGACAGTGCACTTAATGTGCCTTCTTGGTTTCTACATTAAAACCATTTGAGACAAGCAGCCTGGAGTAATACCTTATAGTGCTGTGTATACTACTTAGCGGATACGAAAAATCAATGCAAAGCTAACAGAAAAAAATGGAGGGAATGTTAATTTTGAAATATGACAGGAGGACAATTGATGACATGGGTTATAGTTTTACACGTCAGTATTACTTCAAAATAAAGTACAGAATCCACAGTTTGGATTTTGCTGAACTACCACCATGCTACTGCAAAATGTACTTAGACTTCTAGTTTAATTAGATGCAGAGAATCTGCTCCTTAACACTGATACTTGAGAGTTTATTTAACAACATTTCTCAGTCTGTTTTTTCCAACCACTTAGTGTTTGCCCCCTCTGACACCTCAGCCTCCAGTTTCTAAAGAGCATCTTTCCTCTGACTCCTGAAAGTCCTCAGCTCGCAGCTCTGGCGATGCTTGTTTTAATTGCAGCCTGTGAGTGTTACTATTTCTGGTGTCAGTTTTTGGCTGAGTGCGCTCCCACCCTCGGAGTGCTGTTTGCCAAAGCTCCTCCACCCTCAACCAAAATTTGAAAGTGTTGTGTAAGTTCCCCCCAGCTTTCAGTATTGCCTTTGTTCTTCCTCAACCGTCTTTCTTCTTTTGTTCCTCTCCTTTATCTCTCTTTATGTCCTTTTCTCTTACATCTCCCTCATAATGCCCAAGCTGATGTAGTGTTATAACCACTGAAGACACGGCTTTATACTGTGGAATAATAATATCCCTCTTAAAGTGAGGTTAACAAGATGTCGACGGTCAAAGACAAGGTTAAGGACACACACACATTTATCCACACAATGGAGGTCAAAGCTAACTTATTAAGCTTATAAGATAACTCATTCACGCAGGGATAAATCAGTTTAACTGCCCTCTGTCCTCTTGACTCCAGAGGTCAGCGAGAGGTGTGCGGTGCTCTGATCTAGATTGAAATGTCAAGTGTTGGAAGACAGGCTGAGGTTTCAAAGTGACAGTAACACTGCCATGTTAAGACACAGTAACCCTGTTATACTGTCTTGGAAGATGTTGCAGGAGAAAGAGAGGCTGTTAGAGTCAGGTACAACACCCACATCTGCTCAAGTGGAGCCCCAAAAAAAGATATCATGTACTATGTTTTGCTTGCTGCAGAAACTGTATGACTTAATACACATCTCTTCACATATGCGAGACCTGTACACAGATTTGTATGTGTGAAATCGGGGCATTTCCCCTTTAAGAATGATTTAGTTTTTGAAAAATATCTTTTTTTTTTTGTGCAGCACAATGTACAGAACTAGTCTAGATGAAGGTGTGGTAGCCACGATCTGCCAATTTCTAAGAAGAGATATTTATGTGGCAATGACCCAACACCTTCTACTTTATGTTTGATTTTGGTAGTTCAAGGTTTCCTTAAATGAGTTTCATTAAATAATAGTTTGAACTTCTTTTTGACAATAGGGAAAAAGATAATTTAAACAAAAGGCTACTATAAGTTTATACAAAGCACTGTTAAATTAAAGATAAAGTGACTACTGACTATTTACCAGAGTTTTCTTGCTTGTTTGCTTTATTTATTTAGTTATACTTCTTTTCTTTATTGTATTGTATTGTATGAACAAGTGTTGCCGTCCACTTGATTTTTTGTTTCTTTAGTTGATGTGTATTATGTGTCATGGAAAGAAAAAGTCTTAAAGTCCATAACAAGGATTTTAAATAGTAATACTTGTCGTTGACTGTCAGGAATGAAAGGTAGGGATGAGCAAGTGTGAAGTATCTAAACTCTTCACGAGTAGTTTAGTGGTTAAACGTATCTGTTTAAACGTATCTGTGGTGCCAGTTTGTCATTACCTGAGTTCATACTGTATTCCTGCAGTAAGGCAAACACCAGTAATGTTTGAGGGATGAGCTCAGATTCTGTCTCTCCGAAACATCAGACAGCTGGACTCTAGACGATCAATAAGCGGAGCAAACACACAAAGGACTGGTAATATATTTACAGAGAGAGCAGAGGGAGACAGAGAGAGTGAGAGAGAGAGCGGCTGCGAGATGTAGAAAAAGATAAATGGCTGCAAGTCAGAGATTGGAATGGCAGCAATTGACCCTGAGTTAGAGCGGAGGAAACAGACTCGGCTTGATGCCTTGTCAGTGTCACGGTACCCTGACATCAGACTGACACACACACACACACACACACACACACATTGTGTCGATATAATAATAGGACCTGTTTTATCAGTGTGAAAGACAGACTGCTGATTGTGACAGTCAAGTGGATAAATGCAGCTGCTGTAGAACCGAAGCAGGTGAAGGATTGAAGCTTAATGTAGGAAATAATTGGCCAGAATTTCCAGGATCTTTTATTAAATCTCGGTAACATGCTCTCGTTCTCATATTTCTGATGAGGGATGTAGGTACCATCCTGATCAGCAGACATGAAGGCTGGTGGTATAGTGCAAGTGAAGCGAAGGCTGTCAAAAAAAACTATGATGCTGCAAACAAATACCAGTATACTATATATACATGTTGGCATCTTCTTGGTTGATGGTGTCCACCACGCCAGATGTGATATTGAGCTTCAGGTGCAGTGTTAGACCAACAGTTTCAGGTTGAAGGAAGATGTTTGAAAATTTGGGAAATATATTTATTAACTGCAAAAAGATAAATGAGAAAATCGACACCTCTGTCATGTCTGCACGCTAACTATGAAGCTATCGCCAGCTAACTTAGCTTAGCACAAAAATGGGAAACAGTAGGAAACAGGTGGCCTGTCTCTGTCAAAAGGCAAATTTATTTGTATAGCACATTTCATACACCAGGGCAATTCAATGTGCTTTACAGGGTAATAAAAATACAACAAGGTAAAAAGATTTACAATATAAAAGTGCAAAAATACAGGCAGGCGATACAAAAGATACTACTAAGTACAGTTTAAATAAGTAAGAAGAAAAAGATAAAAGAAGAAAAACATTTAGATGTACAATTAAATGTATTAAATTAAAAACAATTAAAATAAAGTAAAATAAATATGTAAAAATTAAGGCTATTTAAAAGTTAAGTTAAGAAGATACATTTCTAGCCATTACCAAAAGGTGACAAATCCATCTACCAGCACCTCTAAAGCTCACTAATTAACACGTCGTATCTTGTTTGTTTATTCCGTACAAAAAACGAAGTGTAAAAATGACAAATTGCCATTTTAAAGATTTCACAACAAGAAAGCAAATAAGCATGTTTCCAAAAATGTCTAACTAGCTGTAATCTGCAACTTTCAACAAGTTCAAACTACTGTTTGTTAGGTTGTTAACTTGCTTGATTCTTTGACAGCCCAGCCTTTTTCCACTAGATCTAACCTGATCTAATTGATAAGTGTTGAATGAGCCTTTGTCTATCTGGTCTGCTTTGTTTCTCTGCATTGTTTCAGTCATTCTGGTTTAATTCTGTCTGGGCCAACGTGCCAAAATTGAATTTGTTCCCAGTACCCTGCCAACTGTGGGAATACTCATATTCAAAGTCGTCCCTATGCTCTGCTGGTTGAAGATGTGTGTAACTACAATGTCCTAGTTTTGAGTCCTTTTGAGGGCCTTTGTTCCATTTAAAGGGTAAATCTGGTGTTATTCTTTAGTTTTCATATTATCAAAAAGACCAAAACAAACAAATAAGTCCATCTCTAAATATGTAACAACTTTCCTACACTGTCTGTGGTTTTTACTCCCAAGCCAAGTGGTTCCTACAAAAGACATAAACCTTTTAAAACGGGTCACAAAGATAGGTAATTACCCAAAACAGATGGGCACTTGTATCTTGTTGTCTTTACTTCTAACTCGCAAAAATTATCCTTAAAAATATATAATAATAAATATTCTCGAATACCATTTATCTCATCTTCTCTCTGCCCTTCTTCAGGCTTCCACATTTCCTCCATTTCTTGCTGCCTCGTAGCATCTCTCTCCCTTTCCCTCTGCCACTTTGAAACAATCTGAAGCTGGCGAGAGGCACACTGCACACATCGCCATAGCAACACAGTCTTAATGATGGCAACAAGCGTGACCTGAAGATTCCATTTGAGAGCGTCTGGGAGAGAGCGACGGGGTGTGAAGCCACAGCTCAATTGACTCCTCAGTTTTGCCCTCTAATTTGCTTCCCTCTCACTTCTCCCTCGACTTATTCATCAGTGTCTGCACTCCTCCTCTTTTCAGGCAGCCAATAATGAGGCTGAATAGACACTTGATCGAGCAGGTTGGCATCCTCTGTTTGGTAACCACGAGGGGGAAATCTAATCTAACTCCTTAACACACACATACTACACACACACACACACACACACACACACACACGTGCACATGCACACGCACGGCCCAAAAAACGAAGCTCAGTTTTTATGTCATTATCTCTGTGATGCCGGTGCAGCTGACCTCATGGAACAGGTTAGAGGTTGCTATGGTTACACAGAAATGAGAAAGGACACTTTTTCATTACCACACCCGTCTCTGTGTTCCTGGAGTTGTGCAAACGTGCACAAGTGGATGCAAAGGAGAACATACAAAACAGTGTTAGGGAAAAAAATCTACTTGTATATATTATATACTTATCTACTTATATATTTATATTATATATTTACAGTGAAGCAACCCTTGTTTAGACTAAAAGTAAACAGATTACAGTGAACCTGCATTCCTGATTACACTTCTAAAGAGGTGATCTGTGGCCTGTAAGTGATTACACCTATGAAGCAACTCTCGCTCTGCGCGCGCACACACACACACACACACACACACACACACAAACAAATACACGCACACACACACACCACAGAGCACTTCTTATTCATTTTGCCCTGAGGACCTCAGCCCACCGCTTCAGATCAGTCTCTGACCCCGCACTCCCTGTATGCTGCATACATTTTGTCACTGGCAGCAAGATTATTGACAGGAGATACAATTTTATTCAGATGCATACCAGGGATATGGTAATGCTGCGAGTGTTTGTTTTAGAATTACTTGCGGGGGAAAAAAATACATTTTTCACATTTAGTTCTTTGTTTAGAATTTGATATCCCATGTTTCAAATACTTGATTTAATTATTGTTCGTTTCCTCGTTGTAGTTGTCCGATTGGATTGGCTTCTCTGTATATCCTCCATGATCCTCCTATCATTTTACTGTAGTATTTCATTTCTCTTTCTAACTGCTGCACCCTTGTGAGACAGTATATTTACTGTAAGTTATAATGCTTTACATTCAGCGTTACTGACCAAAACGCATTGTGTGTATCCTTGTCAATGTCAATGTGTTGAATGCGTTTCCTTCCTCATAAAACATTTGCAAAGCTGATTTTTGTTGAATATTTTAGATTGTGCTTTGTTTACATCCATGCTTGCAAGCTTGCAGTCTTCTTCTCTGCCTTTGTTGGCGCATTGCTACGTTTCTTTGTGCGTTGCCACAGCCAACTGTCAATCAGCAAAATAGTATGAAACCATCTGCAGAAACGTGTAATATGTAACCTACGTGGGTTCATGCATGCATGTGTGCGCGATAAACAAGACGGGGGCCCACTCAAGCATCAAGAACACCTGCCTGGGCGTCCTAGTGGACTAGGGATTTAAGATCCTAACTATGTTATTGCAACTTCCCTGGTTTGAGTTGGGTCAGGGACCTTTGTTGCATATCATCCCTCCTTCCTCTCACCTAGTTTCCTGTCATTCCTCTCAACACCTGCCTGTCTTTCACAGCTGGATATAAAATGATGTAATTTCTTCTGTGAACGAGTCTGAAGTTAACGGTTAGCACTCTGCTGTTTTTAATTGTCAAAGTGTGACATCTCAAACTGCCATGAAGAGCATTCATATAGTGTAGATTTGCAGTGCAGCTGTAGAGAAGGAGATGATATGATTATCTCATGATTTTTAAGCTTCTTTCTTATCATCAAAATATGTGCAAATATTATGTTTTAATAATTGAACATCTTCCAGCGATTGAAGTCTTCCTCATACTGTGTAATCAAATTATCCATTGAGGCTCTGTCTGTAATTGGATCCAGATTGGATCCAGTCTGCTATTTTGTTTCGGTTCAGTTGTGTTTGTAATTTATGCAGTTTTAAAGAAGCAGGTAACGTGCAGAAACAAACTCATTACAGAGAAGCACTGCAGGCAGTTTGGTTTGATTGAATAGTTGAACTTGAGCAACATTTAAGGACCATTTTTTATGTCTGCTGGCTTCCTGGAGCTTGTTAACATATGGAGATTTGGTTCTCTTATGGCATTAAGACGATAAATGACTTTCTCACTTCTTTGCAATGTGCTAAAAATGGCAGTTAATGCTCCAGGGTAACGTGTGTGTGTGTGTGTGTGTGTGAGAGAGAGAGAGAGGTGTGTGTAAGCCATTATGTTCTCTCCTTTCCCTCCTTCTTGTTTTTCTCTATAGACTCAGATTCTTTTTCTCTCCTGTCTGTAGTGAAAACTAAATAGATGGGCATCACTTTACTTTAACCCCCCTGTTTAGCATTTGTAAGCAGTAAATAAACATTTCATAAATGGTTTATAACACTATAATGTCATTGTAAGCAGATAAAAGTGTTTATTAATATATTTGTCAAGAACTATATAACTCCTGTGAGCACCCATAAGTGGAGGCTGGTATATAAACAGATAATGAATGACAATATAGTAAAACACAGTTGTAATAATATGAAATATGTATATATATATATATAGGAAAAGTTATATTGTAGACAAATACTGCACATCAGTAAACACTTCAAATGTCCTTATATGTGCTTACAACTACATTTATGTGTTTTATAAAGCATTTATTAAATGTTCATATAGTGCTTTTAAATGCTAAATAGGCGCAGGTAAAGTAAAATGTTACCAGATGTGGCCTTTGCACCAAAACAAAACCTGCTAAACCTACAAAGTAATACAGTAAAGACTGAACATTTAAATCAAGTGTCATTTGTGAATTTATACAGTATTTTCCGCTTGTCTGCAAAGTATAACTAGAGATATTGTTAATTTTGTAAAATTAGGACATAATACCGCTTGTTTATCTGTTATGCATGTGATGATAGAGACCTGTAACTCTCTCTTGATACATAGCTGATAATCTGCAGCCATTGTAATTACGTAAATTAATAAATGTGTAGGCAGTTCTGTGGTATTATTACACTGCATTGACCTCAGAATAGCATCACACATCAAACTTAATATATCAACATGTTAGGAAGTGTGTGTCAAATATGATTATGAAACTGCTGCTTTGGCCGTCGCTGTAATGAGCAACTGAAGGGAGGAAAGATTAAAAGGAAAAGACGGTCGGTTCCTCAGTTTGTGACAACATGACGTGACAATCGCTCCAGCCATCCTTCAGTGCTGCTGCCTTTTTGAAGATTGCACTGATGAGAAGAAATGTGTCTAGGCTATATATGCAGAAAAGGTGGAAGACACGAGTGTAAAACAAAAAAGCCCCTACATACAACCGCTGCTGTGAGATGCCTTTGATTTTACATTTGAAGTTTTTAAAAAATAGTTATTTTGTAACTGTTTTTCACTGTTTATTTTAGCGCAGCAGAGAAACTCAAACTAAATAATTCATCAACACCAGGCTCAAGCTAAATAAAGGACTCAGTATGCTTCAAACTAGGTGCTTGTCGGCTTGTTGAACACCATCTGAAACCCCCTCCTCCCACCTTTTCGATATCAGAATTTGACAAAACCGACAATCCAACAAGCTCGCTTACTTCACGCAGCGACTGGCCAGCTGTGCGGACGTGAAAAAGTAGACAGGCTTTGAACTTCTTCTTCATATGAAGTGCAACACCATGAAGGCCTTTAAGGAGAGACTGTCCAAAGGTGTAACTAAAGGTTATTTTCATTATCGGTTACTGTGCCGATTATTTTCCTGATTTATCGTTTTGTCTCTAAAATGTAAAAAAAAAAAAAATGTGAAAAATGCTAATTTAAATTTCCCACAGCCCAAGATGATCTGTTTCAATAGCTTGTTTCATTCGACCAACAGTTCAAAACCCAAAGATCTTCAGTTTGCTATCATATATGACAGAGAAAAGCAGCAAATCTTCAAATCTGAGGAGCTGGAACCAACAAATATCAAAATAGCTGCCGATTAATTTTGTGTCGATTGATTAATTATTCAATCGCTGCAGTTCTTGTGTTTACTGTCATCCCTGCTTGAACAATGATCACGTCTCACCCCTCTCTTTGACGGCAGGATTTTTGCACTGCGTTCAAGTGTGGCTGTTCTAAACAGCTGTAAACACCTTGTATGGACTAGTTTGTTGCAAGCACACCCTGGCTGTAATATTAAAGTCAATTTATTTATTTTTCCTCTGACCTCCATGAAACCTTTTTTTCTCAATTTATTTGTGCTGCTGTTTGTGTATTTAACAAACTGTTTAGTTGTGCATGTGTGCCTCCTGGACAAGAACAGTTTCTATTTAGAAAACTGTCAGTATCTCATTCTGGAGGAGAGTTTGCTGATTTGATTGGTCATCATTGAAATCTGCCCAGCTACTGACAGCATATTCCTGCTGGTAACAATACATTCATCCTGTTGTAGCCCAGACTGTGCTGCAATCCATCGTGATTTCACTTGTTCCTCTGGTCACCAAAATAGCAAATCTTACTTGTCAACACCCACATGTACCCGTCTACCCACATGAGTTTCAACTTTACGTCTCTATATGCTGTACAGTGTGTATGTTTGAGGGTGTGGGCCTGGATGGAAGGAGGATGGTGGACTGCAGAGAGAAGTGAAGGATGCTGGTACTTTCTGTACAAAAGAGAAAGCAGGAAGAAGGATGAGATGTGCTGCTGTGGACTGAAGCTGATGAATTGTCTGTCCCTGTTGGGTGTGACACTTAGAGTCTTTTCTTGTGTGTCAGTATTGATTCTGTCTCTGTGAAACTGGCTGGCACACAGGTTTGTGTAAGTGGAAGAGTTAGTATATACAATAGTGTGTCCACTAATCTCTCCTCTCCTCTCCTCTCCTCAGAAACTAAGGTTGAGCTGGAGGATCTTATGGCAGACATCAAGAAGTTGGCCAACAAAGTACGCTCCAAATTAAAGAGTGAGTATAATTCTTCTATTTTCTCCTGCTAGAGCTGCAGCTACAGTAATGATTATTTTCTGTATCAGTCATCAATCAAACCCTTTGCTTGTTTGTGTTCAAATAATTGCCATGAGTTACAAGAGCTGATCAGCAGCCAAAAAAACAAAAAAAAAGATGTGAAACAAGAAAAACAAGCTAATATTTGTGTTTGTGTTTGCTAATTTTACATCATAGTTGACTATTATACATTTAATGAATTTGTACTCTTTTGGCTCCAGTATGAGGGACTTTCTTAACAAGACTATTAGAGCTGAAACTATTAGTCATTTAATCGATTAGTCAATCAAGAGAAACTTAAGCAACTGTTTTCATAATCAATTAATCATTTAATCATTTAGTAATTTTTCAAGCAGAAATATTACATATTTAAAGCCTCTAATGTGAGGATTAGCTGCTTTTCCGTGTCTTACATCATAGTAAACTGAATATTTTGGACTGTTGTGGGACAAAAAAGACCAATTTGTATCTAAGAAATTATGACATTTTTTACTATTTCCTGACATTTTACAGACGAAAGATTTAATGGATTAATCAAGAAAGTAAATGGCAGATTAATCAATAATGAAAATAATCATTAGTCGCAGCCCTGGAATCTGTATAACAGTATTATGACTTTATCCATAACCAGCGTGTGCAGCTGTTTATCTTCTATGTGATGCGACGGCCCGGGTGCTTTCTCAGGAGAGGAGCGAGGGTAACATACAGACATAAAGAGACAGTGAACTGTATAGCACTTGGCAGCTAACAGACAACTCAGTTTACACTCGTAGACTCCGTGCTGCAGTGGGCAGAGTGATTAGTGTCACTCGCCACAGAGGCAGCAGCTGTGATTCATATACACGAGCACACACGCGTTTTATTCGCTCTTGTGCACACAACCTGACTAATGTTACAGTAACATACTGTGTGCAGGCATAATGGATGTGTAGCTGGTCTTGGATCACACCCCCGACATGTACAAGGAGACTTCTTGCTTGTTATCTATCCCTGTGTGTTTATATGTATGTGTGTGTGAGGCCTATAATCTTCTTATTCTCTGATTTGTCTGCCACCATCCCACCTTTTCTGCTTTGCTTGTACATTTCTAACTAATTTTCTACTATATAAAACACTCTCCTTTTCTTCCCTATAGGACTCAGGTGTCAAAGAATAGGGGTCAGAGATAAAATATCTGTAAACAGTGTCTTTCAGGAAAGTAGAGCACAACTTCAGTGCAGAGAGCTAGAAGATAATAGCCCCTATCCTTCGTCCTGCGTGCTTACAGCCTACAGATACACACACACATATACACAGTGTCGTGTGCACAAATATGTACACTGATACACACACTTGACACAAGTGTTATCAGGCAGAACAGGCTCAGCATCACAGGCCTCTAACTGTGTCCCTCCAGTTCACATCAGTTGTTGCGACAGGATACCTGTCTGTAACCGTGTGTGTGTGTGTGTGTGTGTTTGGTTAGTCGGTCCGTACTGTAAGTGACCCAAATTAACTGTCATTTGCTGTATGTTTTGCTTTGAAATTCTCAATCAATCTAATTGATTCAGTAAGTGAATTTCTTCCAAAGCAGAAGACAGATGATTCAGGTGGTGATCTTGGTAGATTTAGGAATATCTAAATTAACATATCTTTAGCAGCTATTGAGATTTGTAAACTGCAAGTTAAGACAATGCAAGAACAACCTCCACCACAACCACAAACTTGTAAATTGCTTGTTTGAACTTGAAAGCCACCTGTCCATGAGTAAGTGCAAGTTTCGGACATGTGATCATTAGCATAATCGACACCACCAAATTGCTAAACAAGGCTTGTTGTTCAGCTCCATTTTTGGGGTAAGTTTTCAGTCACAAAAATGTCACATAAGAGTAAAAAATGACAAAATCTTTGAGTTTAAGGAATCATAATTGTTAAGCCAAATAAGTGTTTTTAACCTGTGGAGAAAGGCAGACTATCTGTCTGTGACCAGTGCGACCCATCGTGGATTTTGTTCGTACCTAAGGGACAATTCAAAATACGAGAAAATTGGTTCTCTTAAATAACTTGTACGTGCCTCCACGACGAGTGGTTCTTGCATGATATCCATTGTCTATTATATATTTATATTACAGTATATGACAGTACAGAGTACTGTATGATTTAACTTGTGCTGTGAGTTTTGAAGCCAAAGACAATTTTCTACCCTGGACAATAAGGTTCCTAACTTACAATGTGCTCAGTGGGTTTTATAGACACTGAGGTTATAGGTGAGAGCAGCCTGAATCTGTGAAGACACCGATTCAACAAGCTCAAGGAGCTCAAGGAGATTTATTCCCACAAAGGCTTTGGCACCACATTGATGCCACAAATCCCACTCCACATTATCTCAAAATTATTAATATTACAAAACACATTAAAGCAAATTAAAGCCTTTGTCATTTTCCCGAAACAATCAAAATACTATGTGCGCTTTGTGACAATGCCCATTATTGTGCAAGTTGGTGCTAAATGACTAAAGGAGTGTGTGCCAAGAAAGCACCCCAATGGCTGGGTCAATCAGTTTGGATCAGTAAATTAATGTTAATGTTGACTGAAGTTATGTGAGCGATATTCTGTTGTACAGTGAGTGAACCTGTTCACAGGGAGGTGTACAGTGTGCACAGTGAAAGCAGCCGCAGGTGACATCTCACAAAATGTGCAGGAGCTGGTACAGCCAGCTCATCCCAGTGTAAGTGACAGAAAATGGGAATGTAAAATGACCAGGCTCTTACATCTCAGTGTAATCCAGTAATTGATTGAGTACTTCACATGGCCTCACATTGACGGTCTCTTTAGTTAACGTTATTATGCTCGGCAGCAGCTCCTCTACAATGACTTCCTGTGGCGTGACTGTGAGGGAGCAGTAAGGAAAGAGCTTATTACGAGCAAAAGCTCGAAAAAATCCTCTGAAGAAGAAAGCAAAGAGCAGAGTCATCCTAGTAATTTATACCTTGCTAGATTTCTTAATAGGCAGGCCTCCTCCACACTTCCTGTTATTCCCTTAATATCTGAATGACTCTCAGTATTATATTATATTATTATACTGCAATATAATAACCCCATCTGGCTATAATTGTAGTTTTATATAGATCAGGTCCACTGGACCAACACTTTGATTCAGAGCAAGATATCTTGACAACTGCTGACCAGATTACCATCACATTTAGTGTGAATATTCATAGCCTCCACAACATTATTGATGATGGTTTTGACCCCTAGAAGTTTTTCTCGTGCAGCCATCAGTTCAAAAACAAATGGCTGGATTTCTGGAAAATTTACTGTGGATTTTCATGATCTCCTGAGATCGAATCCTTGTGTTTCTGATGACCCCCTGATCTTTCTTCTTACACCACCCTCAGGTCAAAATGTCAGCGTGGCAAACACAGAAGTACTGTATCTCATAATCTGTTTAATTGGTTTTCTGAGCACATTTCTGCTCTCATGGATACAATACAATCCTTTTTGATTTAATGATAATAAAATCACACTTTTAGCCTCACTACTGCTAAGACTCTAAGGACCCTAAAATCATCAGAACGTTGTTTGTTTCATCCAACACTTTCATTTTGTGTGGTCTAATGAACCTCTAGAGGCAGCCAACGGCACTGTCGTCTTGTTTTTCCTGGTGGTAATTTTCAAGAGGAGCACTCACCATGTAATTGAATGCACATTTTTGTGTGTCTTTTCAGGTATCCAGCAAACCATTGAGCAAGAAGAAGGCCAGAACAGGTCATCAGCTGACCTGAGGATACGCAAGACACAGGTACACCTCAGAAGAGAAAGCAGCCGAGTCAACAGCGGTGTAATTTTGTCACCTTTTCAGTGAACACTCAAAACTTGCTTAGAATTAGCATGTGGTATGAAATGGGGACACTGACTGTCAATGTGCACCTGCTCACCTCCTGTTCATTTACCATTTAAATGACTTATTGAGTTGGTGCTGCTGGCATTGAGCAGGTTTAAGTGAAATGTTTTGTTGTTGCTCGCTGTATCTCCAGCACTCCACACTGTCCCGTAAGTTTGTCGAGGTGATGTCAGAATACAACACCACCCAGTCGGACTACAGGGAGCGCTGCAAGGGACGCATTCAGAGACAGCTGGAGATCAGTGAGTAGACCTGGGAGACTAAACCCTCCACCACCCTTCATACTGACTGCACACATGTTAACGCTGCATGATTTACAGCAACACATCTGCATCTCTTCTCAGTCACACAGTGTTTGGTTATTGTGCAGTTTTCAAGTTTTTTTTTTTTTTAAACACTGGTGTTGCATTAAAGATTCATGAGAACATTTGTGCAGATTGAGTGAGCTCATACCAAACACCAAGGTGTTTTTATTTACAGCAAATCACTTGTCGTAGGTCAGACTGGACAATCACCTCTTGATATGTCTTGGTCACTAGACAGGACTTTTAGTCCTGTTTTATATGGAGGAGGAGCCGGGAGAGGAATCAACAGTGTCTGGAAAGAGGGATTATCATCAGACTTGGAGAACACTGGCAGAAAACAGTTCTGACATCCTAATCTTTTTGTTGGTGTGCCATGTGGTGCCCCAGATGCCACATTGGTTGTCTTCTACTCTGTCACACTACAGGGGATAAAACGATGGACTGTCGTTCTCGATGCCCACTTTCATTATTGATCCCCCAGGTTGGTCAGATGAGTCTAATACTGTGTAGAGAGAATCAGAATCAGAACCAGATTTATTGCCAAGTAGGTTTTCACATACAAGGCATTTGCTTTGGTGTATAGGTGCATAAATAAGCATAAATATATACAGATATAATAAGCCACTAAAAAGCAAGTCAAGAATACAAATTTAAAATAGAAAAATTAGCAATAAAAAACGTGAAGAAATATAAAATACAATAGAATAAGATAAAATTTGAAAAAACTGTACAATAATGTGAAAAAGAAGAGCTGTACATTTTGTGCAGAATGTGCAAAATATTAACTGAGGGATGTGCAAAAGTTCACAGTATGCAGTGTACATACATTAATGTAATGCATAGACTACGCTTAGTCTACGTATGACACGTAATCATTGCTATGGCCTTGATGAAGGAGAAATGTACTATAATTGTTACTGCACACAAAAACCTAACTAAACACTAAACTGCATACCTTCCATACAAGGGTCGCTGTAAATAGGATGAAACTTTTGGTCAGTTTTGGTCATTTATGTCCATAACAGGCCCTTATCAAAAGAGTAAACAAAAATGTCATATTTCCCTGCATGTCTTTTATCAAGCGTCATCCTCTTCATCTTCATCCTCCCCAATGTTAGTTTCATGTTTATTAGGCTAAAAGTACAGTCTGCGCCCCCATTCTCCATCACTTTGTAAATGTTCAGAATCATTCTACGCCTGCACAATATCTGTATCACCCATTTTTGCAAGAGCATTTTTATGTCTACATACTCTTACGAAAGTGTGAGCATGTGAAGTGAAGATGTGCCAGTGCTTATATACATCTATACATGTATGATTTACTGTATACTCTTCTAAGACTAGTCCCTGTCAGAATTATGGACATGCAAGCTACTGCAACATTGCCTTGATTTTTTTTCCCAAAATATTAACAACAGCTGTTCAAATTAAATCAGGGAAATTCATGTGGTAAGAAGTGCCATGATTGCTGAAGCAGGCCCTTCACTCATCTCTATTTTGAAGCTTTTGCATTGTGATTTCTGGCAGGAGAAAACTTCCTGCTAGTACCACAACCACTTTCCACTCAGTAATACGTCTTTGTGGTAAACTGTTTTTACTTTGTGTAGCAGTTAAAGCAACCATAAATGAATAGTCACCCATCAGCATTCACTCTACTGGGCTGACATGCAGTTTAATTTATAAAACCACATGTAAATACTAACACAAATATATTATGTGCATTATTTTCTGTCTGTTACATTTATTATTAATGAAGAAATAGGCTTTAACTTGGGTGGTGAAAATAATTTATTTCAGCTCCAAGCTGTTGGCTGTTTATGCACTTCAACTTCAACTTCTTCAACTTTCCCAAGGGGAAATAAATACATTAAAATGTAGTCTAAATCTGTAAAAACTAATGCTAAAAACCCTTCCCACAAATTCACATAAAACAATGTCACATCAGTGGCAGCATAACGTAACATACATCCAACCAATGTCATCCCATCCGATAATCCATGGCACTTGTGGAGGAATGAGTACAAAAAAGCTGTCCTTTATTGATTTGTTTATAGAGAAATTTCAGTTTATCCCATCCATATTTTTATTTAGAATTTGTCTGGTGTACCAAAACAACCGCTTACACACTTTCCAAAACACATACTTCACCAACACCTACACCCATATGCATGCACATGCCAGGTTGCTGCAGCTCAGATCTGAGCTCCTCTCACTCATGTCACACTGTATGTGTAATATGATTTGACAGGTATTAGCTGCAGGCCTCGGGGCTCCTGGACCAGACACTTACATGGCCTCTGCAACGGCATCCTGGCAGGCTGCACTGTGCCAGCTGCCCCTAACAGTCATCGTGATACAGTCACCTTATACACAAAGGCACACACACATGCATGCAGAGAATAACACCGTGACTCATTTAGTGGTAATAGCAGAGGAGAACAGGGGCAGTTATGTTGCAGGGTGCTTGGCATAGACGTAATTTCCTCTGACCATCTGTCAGTTTAGAGCGGGCACATGCGGCAGGTCTGTAAGTGTGAGCACCGCCCAGTATACGCTAAATCCAGTCAAAAGAACAGCAGTGACAACACACAGTACATTCTGGGGTTAATCAAAGGACAGACACATCCTCATGGAATAAAAACACACACACCTGACGCACTTTTTCCTTGAGCTCCTCCAGATCCATTTGATTTCGTCAGCTGGTGGAGTCACGGGAGGCCCTCGCTGATATCACCTGTCGTCAAGGAAGGGATTAGACACACAGGGAGAGTACGGAGGAGAGGGAAAATTATGAGTATGTGGCAAAGAAAGAAATGCAGTTTTTTTGGTTTTGAAGGAAAACACAAGATCGCATGTCTCCAGTAAAGCTTTTCCCCTTCAGATTACATTCTGTCTTTATTTTGATCAAACACAATTTAATTCCTTTAAGGTTATGTCGCAAGAGAGCTGTGTTTCTGTTGTGCCACCCCCTTTGACTTGTTTGTGTGTGAATCAATAATAGTGTGTCACTCACAGAGGGAAACCTAGTATCGATGTTTTCTCTGCGGCTCCTCTCCTTTCCTGTTCGCCTCTGGATGCAGAGATAAAATAATCTGGAAAGCAACGCTGTGACATACTGTAAACATGTAACAGCATTTTTTTTTGCCCTTATTTGCATGGCCAACAGTGCCGCAGGAAACCCCAAGCCCAAATATATTTGCATCAACCCTCAACAAACTGCCTTTCTACATATATATTCTTTTGGATTTCTTCTGTTTAAATAGTTGCACTTGTTCCCAGCAGCAAAACATTTTCAGGATGCTGCTGATACTTCTGTCACACCTTTGATATCAAGGCAAGCACTCTATTTCTGCAGAATATACTGTATTATTTAACAATGTGGATAACTTTGATCCATACCACATCTCATTAATAAACAGTGATTTATTTGAAATAATTTTTCCATAATGAGCTGCTGAGCTATAGAAAATTAAAAAAGTATACAATAGGCAGTTGATGGGCCTGTAAATTAATTAAAAATAAATAATAAATTTGAGCTCAGGTCTTTAAAAAGTAACTTAAAACACTACTAGTTAGAAACTGAGCTATCTGATGTCCAACCCACTATGTCAGTTAATTCAAAGTTCACCGTTGTCGTCTGTGTCCTTGTGACTTATCACATCAGCTGGAATATTTTTTGCATTGCCAGTTAGGACTGAAACACTACTATCATATCTCAAGCCAGTGCAATAGCAATTCTGTAGCATTCTAGTTTATTATTGATTGAGAATGCAGAATATCACGCATTCATTTGCTTCCATAAGCAGACGCGCAGGCCCCCAGCAGCATGGAGGGGATGTTGGTCACAGGCATCGCAGGGCCTCTTTGATATTTGATTATGTTTTATTTCCCCGCGGACACTCCCTCACTCACAATGCCAGCAAAAAAGACAGAGGTGTACACCAACACATTCTTCCTGTATAACCTACTGTATATGTGTGCAGATAAGCTATACATGCTTTTCTCATTCCTCTGCAGGGGAAATCACAGTGAACAGAGGTATAAAAAATCACTCGCCTCTTTCACTCCGTTCCTTGGGGGTCTCACTTCATTTGTGTTACATAACAATGGAAATTAAATAATACTGTTACTGGTAGCAGCATAGTATGAATGATTTAATAGACCATAAATGCTAAGGGGTGAAGTGAGACTTCTTGGCTTCATATTAGGCTTCTCTGGGTTTGGGTCTCCATGGTAACAAATAAGAGCTTCCCTCGGAGCCTGTCAGGGTTTAAAAAAAAAATGCCAATGAGGAATGTGTGTGTGTGTGTGTGTGTGTGTGTGTGTGTGTGTGTGTGTGTGTAGTAAGTGAGATAAATGGGGAAGGGCACCAGAGTGCCTTCATTTTTTTTTTCCTCACAATTATCCATGACTCATTGTCACTCCTCTCTCTGTCCTTCAACTCTAACTCTGACCCTCTTTAATGTTGCAATTTTAGCTTTAATGATAGAGAGATTATTTATTATCAGAGAGGCCTGGAGAATAGGGAATCGATCACGGCGATGTGGTGAACGTGGTCTCGCACTCCTCTTTTGAGTGCCGTCTTCATCCTCTCATTTGTCAAACTGCAAAATGTCACTGCTGAACATGAGTAGATTCTTAATCATGGTAATGAAACAGCGGGACCACTTAACCACAACTAAATGAAATTCATTGGTTTGATATGGATATGAAGTTTGGATTAGTCACGATATGTCCAGCGTATGAGAGGAGAACCGAACAACAGTGAGCTCTGAAACGTTCATGCACCGGTAAACATTTGAGAGCAGCTTCATCAGTATTCTGTTCATGAAGGCAATCATTGGCTCTGACTCCCAACCATCATCTCTCACCATCAGCCTACCTGCTCTGCCACTGAGGCCCCCCAACGCCAACCACCAGTCTTCATCACACATATAAACACAATACACACACACACTCTGATTAGGTCATGAATAGAGGTTTTGTAGCTGCCTTCAAAATCTCCTAGGAGCCACAGCTGATGGAGGTCCAGTGGGGAGGGAAAAGTAGAGCGATATCTGACAAAGCTAGCTGTGTGTAGGTCTATTCAGTTATATTACATGTACAAATTAAGTGTCTGGTGTTTTCTCGTTTGATATTTTAGGAAACGCATAGATTGCCTTTTTGTAAAGAGTTAGATGAGAAGAATGATACCGCTTTCATGTCTATACGGTAAATATGAAGCTGCTTCTAGCTTAGCTTAGCTTAGCTTAGCCGAATAGCTGTTTGCCCCCGTTTCTTTGCGCTCAGCGAATAAGCATATTTCCCAAAATCTCAAGCTATTCCTTTAAACACAAGCTATGGCTAGTGAGACATAATAAATTCTCTCTCCCTGAAGAGTTGTAGCCTGAGTGGTCTTGAGTCATTGTACCTCGACAGACAGATGTCACTGACTACTGTAACTCATAAGCAAGCTAACTTAGCAACTTTTTTGTTGCTTTTTTTTCGTGTAAAATATTAGACTTCCAATATGCTGACATACAAGTATCATTTCTGTTCCAGGTTAAAACAACAAGAAAGTAAGTTTAGAAATGTATTTTCAGCTAGACAGTGTTGTGAAAATTTCTCGTCATTGGTTGAACTTTATGTAGTTGCACTGCAGAGATTTTATAATATTTCTTTTCTCTGTCTTTCACATCAAACTCCTTCTCCTTGACATGCTGTAACCTGCAGATTACTTTTCTTTAAGGTCTTTGTTTTGTTCTAGTTGGCTATTACAATAGTATGCCTGGATGACATTAGCATAATCAATATACCACAACAACTGAGAGAAGTTAGATAACTGCTCAGCTTGTACTGTACACCAAAAGAGTGTCTTCATGGGGAAGAGATAGTACTTACTGTATATACTGTATCTAGCCCCACAGAGGATTTAAAATGTGCAAAGGAGAGATTGGAGATGATGCTGACTGTGACTGACAGTGTCAGTGGGGCAGAAATGGAGCCCAAGAGAAGCATCTCTGCAGGCGAAGTCATCGCTCATACACGAGAATATTAATGTAGGTGCAGCAAAGAGGTGTAGGGGAATGTTTATGAAGTAGGACAACTGTCGGGGGAAATAAAGATGAGGAGCAAACACATCAGCAGGAAGAAGCAGTAAGATGTGCTGTCGTACATGCAGGGTCAGTAGATAGAGAGATAGAAAGTTTGTTGGGGGGAGCCATGGAGTATTGAGGCAAACTTAATGTGTGTAGGTGATGTCCCTTTACTCAGTATACTTAAGATAGCTACACATGCACGCAAGATTATGAGGCCTGTTTACTCACTCGTTTTACCTGTTCTGACATTATTGGAGATGGAAATGTCAAAAGATTATCTGTAGGTATGAGATTCAATCTTAACCGCTACAAATGATGTGCAGACTGACCCAAGCTGATCTGATAATGTCAAACATGGCTGATATTTCCAACTCAATATTTGCACGTGACTTGTCTTCTTTTAAACATCCCAAAATGCAGTGCCTTTCCTTCATATACTGGTACTGTACTGGTCATGTCTTTCTAAAGGCAAGAAAGTCAAACTTGTGGGTTTTAGAAACTGGAGAGACGGCGATAGGAATTGTTAAAAATAGAATATAAAACATGCAAAGTATACACTGATCTTTCAGTACTAATGGCATTCAGGTTAATGACATTCATGTCACGCACAGTATGGAAGAGGCTTATCATGAACAGTTTTGGCTTTATTCCATTATAGCTTCAAAACAGATCAAAGTTGACTGTAACAAATGGATCTAAAGAGGAGGAAATATAGTAAATGTTAGCCTTGGGAGAAGTTTAAGTCAGTCATTTTACACCCTTGATTATCCTCATATTAGTCAGACAAGCAGCTGGATCTGAAAGAGCTTATTTGGGTGGGAAAACATGCCCGACTGGCTTTCAATATGAAAAAGGTGGAGGTTACGTTATTGTTAGATGTGTGAACTGCTGAGCAGACCATTTCAAGCTGACGTTCACTCAGTAGTATTTGAACTGTAAGCCTGTAAGTGTTGGGACAGGGCAGTATTTCAATGTGTGTCAATTTCTAACTGAGCCTTGTGTTTTAGGTTGAATTCAACTAAACATTCGAGATCCCTGGTTGAATACTGACAAATCCACAAACACACACTTAATCCTGTAACATTCAGATCAGCTGAAAGTAAAAGTGTAATCCAGATCCATGGTGATAGACTGATATATCCTCTGCAGTAGCTGTTTTTGTATGACTGCACTGTTTGACTCCTGTAATAGATGCTCAGCCCAAATTATGGCACACAGGATTTGTACATCACATCCTGTGCTGTTCACAGAGATGGAGGAATAAAGAGTTTAAAATGCAGTTGAGACAGTAGAGACAGATGGACTGAGAGGAAATGAGCATGTGGAAAAGAGAGGCACACAGCTCTTGTTTTAATTAATCCTCAGACAGACATGAAAGAGGAGGGGAGTTTTATTAGTGTTTCCTAATGTAGTCTACGTCCATTGCAGTTTGGAGAACCTTTGAATCCAACAGCATTGCACCTACACTTCAACACAACACCTACAAACATGATTGCTGTTATAGATGTTTACGGATGTGTGTTTGCCCTTTTAGCTGGGAGAAACACAACAAATGAGGAGCTGGAGAGCATGTTGGAGAGCGACAACCCGGCTATCTTTACCTCTGGGGTAAGTGATACAACAAATGCAATATGAATGCACACAAAGCATGTTTGTAATCCAATTCTACTCCTCTCTCACTCCTTTTGTTGTAATAATCTTAGATCATTATGGACAACATCACCGAGCAAGCTATGAATGAGATCGAGACGCGGCACACTGAGATTATCAAGCTGGAAAACAGCATCAGAGAGCTTCACGACATGTTCATGGACATGGCCATGCTGGTGGAGAGCCAGGTGAAAACACTGATCCTCTCTCCGTACCTACAGCTGTGTGGTTTGGGGCTCAGCCAAATGCATGTGAAAATGAACCTACAGATGCTAAATGAATTCATAAATTGACAATCCATTTACATGGATGATATAAAGAGGAGATACAATTCCAGTTTCTAGATTCACTATTTCCTCCTGTCAGTGGTTTGAAAGGGTGCCCTGGCTTACACAAAGGTTCAGTAGCACACTGTGTTCACAATGGTAAAATCATTAACCAGCTAAGCATGCTTAGCCTGCTGCAGCAGCTGCTGCTTGTCCTTACCATGAAAATAACTCCTCTTCAGACAGACAGCAACAGGCAGTCTTTTAATTTACATACAAGTTGTAGAGCTCATTAGTATAGATATTGGCCTATCTATGCCAACAGAGTTGGAAGGAGGTTGTGTTTTCAGCTCCATCTGGTTGACTGTTTGCAAAATATCTCAGTAAATTTAGTCATAATTTGGGCCTCAGATAATTATTGGCTCAAAGATCAGTTGATTGGAATTTGATGATCATGGGATTTCTGCCATTGGACCATTTTTATACAAAATTATCATGCTGCGTTCAGGAGCTGGAAGGAAAATCTGACATCTGGGACTTTCCAGTTGGCGACTAAACAGCGTTGCATTAGTTTTCTGTTTTGTAAGAGCATTAAATTATAAACAATGCTTAATTGCTACAGGGGCTTTGGCTTTGTAAGTTGAGAATTGTTCAGAATTAGCTTAGGTTTGTCATTTCCCTTGAGTAGAAAATGTATTCTGTTGTAAAGTATACTGAGGAGCTTGCATCATCCAGTGAGCAGTGAATTTTTCTGACAATATGTAGTTCCCTTAGTATATATATTCTTCAAAGCCACATACGTAGATTGTCCTCAAGTGTAAGAGTTGCCTTTGCTCTTCTCTAAGTGTTGAGCTTCAGGTAAATCTGTAGGCCTTGGCCTGCATGTGTGACTGCATGAGTGTGTGGGCTGAACCCCCACAGAGATGAACTGTTTCCCTCATCAGAAATACTCAGTCTGAATTATGCAAAAGGAAATCTCAGCACATGAATAAGAAAATATGCTGAATGACGAATATTAAAGTATATTGTGGCATGTAAGTGATGTGAATTACAATGACAGCACAATGCAATGGCAGGCTTCCCCTCATAATTTTAGTGTGGGGGTGATAATTGTTTAACTGTCTAATAATTCAGTAGTATTCTGTTTGTTTGTGTGTATACTCTCTTCTTCTCTTGTTACGCATATGAATGCTCTAATTGCAGATAATTCAATTAACTAACTCTTCCTTTATTTACTGAGTGCCTTTCTCAGCTTTGCGCTGTCTTTTCCTTCTTTTTTTCTTTTCCACAACACAACACTGTCACCGCAACAATGACGCTAAGCTCTAGAGAACAAAGAACAGCGCTCCCCTTCTAATACAGCAAGGTAATTTACCTGTGATTCCTATTTTTTTTCTTTTTTTATACTTAAATAATTTTTGCAGTGCATGCATGAAGACCTTTATACACTGGTTAGTTTGCCTTAAAATTCACTCTAATGCAAAAGGGATGATTCTTTTTTTTTTTTTAAACAATCCTAGGTCAATGCTAAATGTGCAATATGAGGAGTTTTTTATTGATGAATGCTGATTTAAAAATGGTTAATGACTTCTGCTGCTTTTATGAATTAAAGTATCAGTAAGAAGGAAAATGTGTATAGGTGTATGAATAAAGAGTGGAAGAGAAAATATGAATTAGTATCTTTTTCGAAGCCTTCACAATACACCCATTCTCTAAGATGCTCATATAATAAGTATGAAACTAGGCATCATTGTAAAAATATATAAATAATAGAGCTAAAGAAACTGAAGACAAAATATATTAAACATTCATCAGACTGGTCTTCTAATTCTCGCTCAAAAAACACGTGTGAAATCTAATTCTTGAAGTGGTTAAAGATGGTCCTGTGAGTTCAGGCAGATTTCTGCTCTCACCACCACTACAAAGACTCCGTCTCTTGTTTTTGTGCAGGGTGAACTGGTGAACAACATTGAGCGGAGGGTGCTGGAGGCTCAGGAATATGTGGAGCAGGCAAAGGAGAGCATCCCAAAATGCAAAAAGTTCAAAAAGACTAGCAGACGGGTGAGATGCAAGATGCACACATTCTACAAACTGACTCATTATTTCTCTTTTTTTCCCTCTTTCCTTTCTCCCTCTCTGCTTCCCCTTCTCTCTCCTTCTCATTCACACATTCATTCTCCCCCTTTCCGTCACCTCCTCTCCATCTGTATCCACTCCTTCTCCTCCTCCTGCCTCCACCTCTGGCTCCCTCTCTCTCTTCTTCCTGTCTGCATGTCTTCCACACCTCCTCTGTAACTAACTTCTCCTAGGGGGAAATGATAGACCGCATAGAGTACAATGTGGAGCACTCGGTAGACTATGTGGAGAGGGCAGTATCAGACACTAAAAAGGCGGTTAAATACCAGAGTAAAGCCCGGAGGGTGAGTCACATATACAACGAAACAATGCATGTGAACAAACGTGCTGTCACATGAAAAAGTGATAATTTCAGAAGCACTGCATGTATATATTGTAGTGTGTAACTGTAACTGTCGTCAGTGTGTGTGCATGCTCACCTGTCATGTATTCATGTGGAGCATGTGTGTCGTGAGTGTATTTGACATATTCAGTTCGAACAGTGATTTCCAACCAGGGGTACGTGTACCTCGCCGGATACTTCTGCAGTTACCAGGGTGTACGTCTAAAAATTGTGGAGTAGCAGCTAATTTGAAAAATAAAAAATATGATATGGTAAAAAAAAAAAAAAAAAAAACCTATCCACATATTTGTGTTTTGGAGGATTGGATTACAAATTGGTGTGAGGCTGATCTTGAGTACACTTATTTTCACAAAAACCAAAAAACTACTAGAAGCCGACTGCACAGGACACAGACCCTGAGGAAGCTGTAACACCTGAACACCACCTGCTGCTGAGAGTTCATGAAATCTGGCAAGCAGAGAAGCCGAAATAGATAGCTAAAAGTAATGGATGAATTACTAAAGTGTCCAACTTGTGGCACGCCAAGTGGTAGTAACGTATTAATTAGTGAGCTTTTGTTACCTCTGGACAGAGCCAGGCTAGCTGTTTCCCCCTGTTTCCAGTCTTTATGCTAAGCTAAGCTCGCCGACTGCTGGCTCCAGCTTCTTATTTACCGTACATGAGAGTGGCATCGATCATCTCAAGTAACTCTCACGAATAATGTGTCTCCAAAAATTTCTAAATTATTCGTGTAAGAATTAATGGAGACTGTTGAAACCACAATGTGTATAGCAGTGCAAATGCAAACTTGAACAAACCTACTGAAAAAAAAAGAAAAACATCAACATCACCGTGTCTTGTATGAAAAAACAATATTGTAACAACATGCACTTTTAAATAATGAATAGTGTTAAATAATATCCAGTTTAAAATTCGTTCAAAAGAACACATTTGGAACATCACAAGTGGTGTCGATGAAGAGGTTGAGCTCATCCGAGGGGCTGCACAGCAAACAAAAACGACTGGAAACATCTGGTCTACAGTTCATAAAGAGGTGGTATTCACTGGGTTACTTGTCCTTCCTTCATTTAACAACCTGCACCACAGTGGAACAACTCTGCCACCTCTTGGTTAATATATATAATAGCACTCAGAGGTTGAGGAATTTCATACATCACGTGACCCCACTTCACTACAAGGGTCATCTACATGACTACATGATTATTTCCCCACTCATAATCAAAGCAAAGTTTCTTTCTTTCTTTCTGTCCCTGTTTATTAGTTCTCTCCCACATCCACTGAATCATTGATTGACACTTTGCCCTCCTTGTTCCCCCCCATCCAGAAGATGATCCTGATAGGAGGTTGTATCGCAGTATGTCTGACCGTCCTCATTATTTCCCTCGCAGTTGGACTCAGTTAGGACCCTAAGAAATCCCTACAGAGCAGACAGAGCAGAAGGTGATGCCTCCTTCTCAGGGTCATATGTTCAGCAGTTAAAATGTACTGTATAATGTGCAGTCAGTAACTGCTTGTGAAGTAGGAAGCAGGCTTACATTACTTCTCTGAAGGCAGTCCAACATGTCTCTGTGCACTCAAGTATATACAGATTGCTGATTCAAAGAGTTTAATGTTGGCCATTGCCTGTTTATGAACTCATGTGGATGACTGCATGCTAACAAGACATATTTTACAATTTAACTCTGCTTTAAAGTCACTGTGTGGATTTTTACAGAAAAATGTCACAATCCCAGTGAACATCGGCACAGTCTATATATTGCGTTAAGCTTATTTCAGGAGGTAGCTGCCATGCATTGCTGCCTGCCACATTACCCTCTTTAATGCTACCACCAGATGGCGCCGAAATTGAGCATTCCCATATTCTACACATAGTGGCTTTAAATATGAGAGTGATTCAGGTTTGTGGCATGTGTGAATATATTGTATGTTGTTTAATGTGGTATGAACAAAATGCAGGATCCAAATATTTATGGTTTTAAAAGCAGAGGATGTGGAAATGCTTCTAAACCACACTCACACTCCAACAACACCATCAGATACATTAACATCAAATAGTCTTTCACCAAACTGCATTACGTTCTTCTGTTTTTCTTCTAACCTGCATTTTGTTATGATGATCATAAATATTGTAACATGTGTTAAAGTAAAGTACAAGTGATATTCCTAACATGTTTTCCTCTGCTCCCCATTTGCTGCCTTCGATGACTGTTTATCTGTTAATGTCAACACTATGCAGAAGAAAATTATGATTATTATATGCTGTGTGGTTCTGGGAATTGTCATTGCTTCCATTGTTGGGGGAACGCTGGCCTAAACCTCAACCACAGTCACACTAAAAGACACACAGCCGCACACACAACAGATTTACATTTTAAGTTTCGTTTTAATGAATGCAATCTACATACCGTACGACACATTTTACAGGCAGTGTACAGGGCCAGAGGTGTATTCGCATGAGTTGCTATTTTGTAAACGTGTGGTGCTGCAAACTGTTTATCTGAGTGTTGAGTGTTGTCAACGATATGTTTCCAAAAGTGAATTTTTGAGTGAAAAGGTTACTAAATGATATGTAACACTATACTAATACATTCCAACTTCCAAATATGACACTTATTCAGTTGTAATGTCTATTTTGTGTTGTACAGGCAAAGTGACAGGCCACCGATCTGCAGTGTTATCTATAGACCTCTGTTTATTTACATGTTTATTTACTTTATCTTTTCCAGTCTTACTTTACTTTCTCTACCTGATGTCCTCTACCTCCCTTCGAAAGCCCTGCATGGTTCAGTTCACTGTAAAGTAGTGGTTTGTTTTCTATTGCAAAGGGGAAAGAAGACGTGTCAGATATTTTGCTCGTAGAATCATCACACTGCCAAACTTTTCGAAAGCAATGCTACAGTTCATCTGGCCTTACCAGTTGTTTCAGCATTTCTGCTCCAGAGTTGAGTGTGAGTGCGTGCATGCATACGTGTGAATGAGGATATGGTCGTGTTAATTTGTTGCTACATGTTTGAACGTGCTGAGTGCCAGTCTTGGGATGAGAACATGAGTGCTTGTTACTAGCCACCTGTGTCTTTGTTTTGTATAAAGTGTAAACTGATATAAAGCTCTCTAACACTGCCATTATGTTCAAATAAGCTGTTCAAATGGAGTATAGTCTGGTTGGATTGATAATTCTGGTCTGTAAGTGACAAACCCTTGTTGTTTTATGTCTTTTTATAAACCCCAAGCTTTAAACAGAGCATATCCTTCTGTCAAGCTAAATCTGTTAATTGTTATGAGTGAACTTGATGAGTCAGTGAGAGTGTCAGCATGAAGTCAAAGTAGCCCTGTAAAAGACTCTCATATCAGTTTTCTCGCGACACATCAGACGTGCACAGACTGCAACCATGTTACCATGTTGCCTACTCAACTTGTTGCCTTTATGTTGTATTGTGATGACATGGTTTTGTTTGTTTAATTTGAGTTTGTTTTTGTTTGTTTTGTTTTTTTCAAGTAAAGTTTGTCTGAAAAAATCACATTCAGAGTTTGTGCGTTGCTTTCCGTAAGTGCATTCACAGGGACAGGATGTTTCTGTCAGTCCATTAAAGAGAAAGTCTGGTATTTTTCAACCTGGGTCTTATTCTCATAATTGTGACAATGAGTCATAATAACTTTGCACTTGCAAAACATTGCATATTTTTGTATGTATAGGAGCTCAGCCAAAATGCTCATCTTTTATTTTGAAGGCTGATTCTGTCCCTCTGAGAGATATAAATTATACATATTTCTTTTGCTTTGGTTGATGTGGTTTTTGTGGCCATTGATTGGAAAAACATTCTCTAAATTCTAAAGCTAATATATTCTTTTCTCTGTCCCTGTTTGGACATCCCGCATTAGAGCAACATGAGTAAACTTTTACTTACAGAAACAGATTTATTTCTCATAGTTCCTAATGACCGTTATCCAACATTTTGTCCAGCTCATGAACTCAGTGTTTTTCAGTCATCTTTGAACATTAATCCAATGTCAGCTCAAATCATTACTTCCCATTTTTGTAGGGCAACTAGATCCTTTTGGCACTTTACTTTCCATCGACTCTTGCCTGGACTCTGAAGTTCCCCTTTTCTCAAAGTGAAAGCACACAGAACATTTACTTCCTCTTCTAGTCTCATACCTACTGAGATTTAACAGTACATTTGTTTCAAATAAACACATTTATTTACATTTTAGCATTTTATTATCCCATTATCATTTAGAATCAATACAGGATACGTCAGTAACACTTAACCAAAGTAGTATAGTTCATTTCAGATTAATGATTAACATTTAATTATCATCATCATCACTGCTACACATTACAACAACTAATAATCACCATCACCACCACCATGAGTATATACAAGTGAAAGTCGCAATATGATAATTTAAAAATACCCCATTACAACTAAAAGTCCTGCATTAAGTACTTAAGTACACAAGTGTCCTCAGCAAAACATACTTTAAGTATGAAAAGTCAAATTAATCATTACGCAAAATGCTATATTACTATATTTTGATTTTTGGATTGTTATTACAGATCCATTAACATGTCAGCTGCATTTTAATGCTGTAGCTGGTCTGGTTGACTTAATTCTAACAACTTTACATACTGTTGGGTAGTTTATTCTGTAACATTATTTTGCATTAATTTTATGAACCAATTGTATATGTTGTATGTAAAATATCAATCTGCAAAGTAACTAGTAACTACTGTGTGTATCTGTCAGTTAACTATTGTGGGAGTAAAAATTACAATATTTTCATCTGTAATTTAGTGGAGTAGAAGTATAAACTCACGACATCAGCCAAATATGTTTTTTTTTTAATTTCCCTTTTTATTAAGTACCTTTCCTGTGAGGTTTGTGTGTTTCAGCACCTCGTATCTCAGATCTGTGAGCAGTTTCTCCATGTTCTTCTCATCTTTCTCAGCTCCTTTTCTGTTTAATTTCTCATCAGTAAACTTTATATTAGTGATCAGCAGCAATCTGAAAAACAAATTTAAAGGAAAAAAGTTAAAATAAATTTATCACATGTAAATAGGGAAACTATTTTATTCCCACTTGTTAAACAACACCTCTCTATTGAGGTGAGGTAAACTGAGATGTACAGGAACCAACTTAATATTCAATAATACAATTAAGACCATGTGAGATATCTGATATGGCTTTATGAATGACTAACATAATTTCTGTTCATAGTGATGTGCTTCTTTTTGTGTATACACCTGTATTCATGACAGTGTCAGAGTATAATATCACTTTGAATCAAAATAGGATGAAGGTGTCTCTAGCTGGAATATGTCAGCTCACCTGGTGGAGCAGGTGGACCACAGGACAGACCCAGGTCAGAGTAAAGTGTCTGATCTCTGCTTTGAAGGTAATCGATCATCTTCCTGCTGGCTGCGTCTCCTTTCCTCTTCACTGTGTCAATGAGACTACGTGCCTTGTCTGTTCTGGTATTGTTCTCCTCAAGTATTGAGTCTTTCTCCCCTTCATTCAAGATGTTAACCTCTAAAAGGTAGTCCAGGAGCTGCTTAATCATATCTTTGGACACCTTATCCACAAACGTACTCCTCACCTTGGCAAGCTCCTTATCTAGAAGAGGGAATATGAATTTAAACAAAAATGACACAAGTTTTTCCATATAATCCAATGGGTTTTTTAATGGTTTATTTAGGTTCAGAAGTCGGAAATATTATTTTCAACCTATAAAGGAAAGGAGGAGCACAAACCTCAAAATGACCACATTTGGACAGAAGTGATAAGATGCTTGATGTGTTGGTGTTGATTCAACTTTATAATCATTTTGGAGGCTGCAGTGTGTGGTGCTGTTGAATTGTATTGCATTACACTGAGAGAGGTGTTTCTGTTATTTAGCCTACCCTCACTGATATAAATGAGGTAGAAATAGAAACACCTGTCAGTATAATGCATTATATTTCAGCAGCACCACAAAATGCAGCCTCCAAAATGATCATACAGTTGAATCAACACCTCTCTAAAACAGTTCCAACAAAAATTTACTTAACTTAAGCGTGTGTTTGTGCCCTTATTATAAAGTGTCCCCAATATGTTTTGTATATTTCCATATTGTTTCTAACAGTTAAGGTATACACTGCAACAGTAAACTATGTGTAAAGCCTTCCTGTTCTATACTGCATGGGCAGAGGGTTCATTGTGGTTTGTGCCCTTCTTTCTCCTCACAGTGTAGAAGAAGCCCATGGTTTCCATACTTCACTTGAACAGCTGAACACGTAAATATGTGTTTGTAATAATTTCACATATGAATTGTTAGACCATCGGCGATATCTGTATTTAACTTTATGTATGGTTTTCAGACAGAAGAAGTCAGATACTTCAATAAAAAATCTTTATGGTCTGATCTGCGGACTTTGGACATGTCAGCTCCATAAACGCGTTTATAGTTTGCCACCTTATTCTGAACAAACACTTTAAATTCCGACGTTGAGTCGCATATGAATATAATGTAAAACATATGGCATTTGTCATTTAAATAAGGTTTTATCGAAATTTTGAAAACCTAACAAGGCTGCATCATCTGCTTTATTTTTTCTTTTATAGCCTAATTAAATGGACTAAACAACAGCGTAAAACAGGGCGGGCATGAGCTCCAGCAAAGTGAAACTAACACGTGGCACACACAACAAAATGCAGAAATACCAAGACTTTTCTTTGACATACTTTGTAAAACAAGGGAAGTGTAAGAAATGATATTTCTGACCCCTGTATATTGCCGCCAACATAATTACTTGCAAAGCTCATTTAGACCGTGAACTCCTACCTGCCATTTCTCAGATTTCGTATCACAGAATTGCGTGTATGGGGCGGGTGCGTAATGTGTACTGGCGGGGATGGTAATGATGTTTCCTGCTTTGCGTCAAGTGACCTATAAATGAAGGAAGGGTCATTACGTCACTGTATAGCGAGCCGAGCTGAGCAGCGCGTGCGTCACGGAACATCTTGCTTTTCATTTTCATTTTTTATTACATAAGGAAACTATTCTTAGATGTTTTCAATGCAGATCATTGATGTTAATCTTCACTGTGTTATGAGCTATAAAATAAGATCTGATCATATTTAAGTTAACTGCACATAATTCATAATAATTCATCAGCATCACTGTTACACAGTACACAAAGAAAGTATTAATCACTTATCGCCATGAGTCTATATTGATTATTTCTCTCTTTTTGTTTTGTCTTTCATCCTACTGTCCTCTGTTGGAGGGATGTGAGCAGGTGTCACATCGCCTCAGCTGGCAGACAAGACTCCTTTTCAGCAATGTACATGCCGTATAAACAAAGTTTAATGTCACCATTTCTATTAACAAAGTAGTTTCTTATAAAGCATAGCAGACATAATGTTGAATGTTAAGCGAATGTTAATGTTGCGTGACCTGTGAGGTTGAAACTAAAAAAACAACATTACTGAGGGCTCTGTGGTCTTGTTGAATCACAACTGTTGCATTGTTAGCTTTAAATTATAGACCTATATCTAACCCTCCTTTTCTCTCTAAGATCCTTGAGAAAGCAGTCGCCAATCAGTTGTGTGACTTTCTACACAACAACAAGCTGTTTGAGGATTTTCAGTCAGGATTTAGAGTATCATAGCACAGAGACAGCACTGGTGAAAGTTACAAATGACCTTCTGATTGCATCAGACAAAGGACTTGTCTCTGTACTTGTCTTACTAGATCTTAGTGCTGCATTCGATACCATTGACCATCATATTCTATTACAGCGACTAGAACATTTAATTTTTACTGCACGTTTACTGACAAGAACCAGGAAAAGAGATCATATTTCTCCAATATTAGCTTCTCTTCACTGGCTCCCTGTACAATCGAGAATAGAATTTAAAATCCTTCTCCTCACCTTCAAAGCCCTAAATGGTCAGACACCATCATATCCTAAAGAGCTCATAGTACCCTATTACCCCACTAGAGCACTGCGCTCCCAGAATGCAGGGTTCCTTGTGGTTCCTAGAGTCTCTAAAAGTAGAATGGGAGCCTTCAGCTATCAAGCTCCTCTCCTGTGGAACCAGATCCCAGTTTGTGTACGGGAGGCGGACAACCTCCTCACATTTAAGAGTAGGCTTAAGACTTTCCTCTTTGATAAAGCTTATAGTAGGGCTGACTCAGGTGAGCCCTGAGCCCCCCCTTAGTTATGCTGCTATAGGCCCAGACTGCCGGAAGACTTCCCATGATGCACTGAGCTCCTCTCTCCTCCTCTTCCTCTCCATCTGTACGCCCTCATATCCCATCAATGTTTGTTACTAACTCAACTTCTTCCCGTAGTTGTGTGCTTTCTCTCCCCTTTCTCTCTCCTTCTGTTGCTTTCTGCAGGTGTTTCTGCCTCCGGAGCTGTAGAGTCTGGATCTATGGTTGCACCTGCTGCCCCCGTGCTCCTCCTCTGCACCCGCTGCTGCTATTACTGCTATTGCTCTTATTATTAGTATTACTTTTATAATATTGCTCTTAGTATTATTTCTGTTGGTGTTATCATCAGTACCATTGCCACAGCCATTGCTTTGCATCTCTATGTAGAACTGTACTGTGCTGCTGTATGTTCTCTTTCCTCCTGCTCTCTCTCTCCCGCTCCCCCCATCCCTCTTCAACCCAACCGGTCGAGGCAGATGACCGCCCACCCAGAGCCTGGTTCTGCTCGAGGTTTCTACCTGTTAAAAGAGAGTTTTTCCTTGCCACTGTCGCATAGTGCTTGCTCATGGTGGGAACTGTTGGGTCTCTGTAAATATAAAGAGTCGGTCTAGACCTGCTCTACTCGAAAAAGTGCCCTGAGATAACTTTGTTATGATATGGCGCTATATTAATAAAACTGAAAAATTGAATTGAATTTTAGCAGGGTGTCCATTTGCTTGGAAATTTCCCACCCCAAAAAACAACATAATTACTGAGGGCTCTGTGGTCTTGTTGAATCACAACTGTTGCATTGTTAGCTTTTAGCAGGGTGTCCATTTGCTTGGAAATTTCCCACCAAAAAACAAGTTTCCACATGCAAAACTTTCTGAAAAGTTCATCAGTGTCGTCCACATGGGAGCAGGTGTTTAATACCTCAACAATATACTGGAGAAGAAAAGACCTATGTTCTGTTTGTCTATGTGAGACAGTATCTGCAGGAAAAAGAAAAAAAAACTACTCTTGGCTGTTATCAGTGACGATTATTGATGTTTATCTTCACTATGTCATAAGCTATAAAATACGATCTGTTAGAATCACACACTGACTGACCAGAGGCTCTGAAAAGAGGAGAATTAAGTATTTTTCTTTGTGTGCAAATGGAAAAGCATCATCCACGATGTTTTCTTCAGGAGCAGGGCCTGGCCATGACACACATCATCACAGATCACTAACAAGCACAGATCCACCCTTTACTGCAACATATATGGCGTACCACAAACATGTTCTGTTTAATTTCTCACCAGTAAAATTTCTATTAGTGATTAGCAGAGCCACACCATTCCCAGTGGACTGTTCTGCCACACGGTAAATCTGAAAAACAGAATTATCTAAGGGCAGAAAGTCAAACATTATGAATGCATACTTTAAACAGATTAAGTTACTGTATTATCATCTTCATACCATCTTATTTAACGATGCCTTTACACTGAAGTAAAAGCAGTCAAACCAGTATAACTACAGTTATTCGCTTGAGGTGTTTACAGCAAGGAAATCTTTTTCCATCAAAGTTATCAGGAAACACTACTTCCATGTAAGTGGTGGTAAACAAGTAGAACTAGTAATACTGCAAAGATGTTTTGCTGTGGGCTGTCAATTAAGAATCATTGCACCAAATAAAAAGAGAAAGCTCTCACCTGTTGTACATCTTGGTGTGTGCACAGAAACAGTTCAACAGGCACCTGTGTTCTCAAATGTTATTATATTTCATTTTTAAAATGTGCTTTTTCTAATCCAAACAGTCGTGCACCTTGAAGAACTCCTCTGCTATTTGGGCTTTGTGTGTCATGATTTACATACCTTTTTTTCATACATTTGCATGTTTTGAAGCCTGTTGGGGGCCGTTGCTTGTTTTCCTAAGAACACAAAGC
>VMKM01002120.1:0-87985 GCA_008360985.2 Macquaria ambigua | reverse complement strand
AAGAGTCGGTCTAGACCTGCTCTACTCGAAAAAGTGCCCTGGGATAACTTTGTTATGATATGGCGCTATATAAATAAAACTGAATTGAATTGAATTAAATGTTTTCATCTGCCGCTATTTATTGTCTCTCTGGTGGAGGGGAAGCTTCAGTGGACGTTTGAGACACGTTATTCATGTAAGTCATCATTCATTTATTATTAGTTTGTTTCCATTGTCACATGTTGCTTTTATCAATGCACCAACTTTTCCACCTCAGCCAGGCGTAAAAACCTTTTTGCAATAATTGAATTTTTTTTGTCAGATTTCTGGCGTTTCCACTCAGGTTTTATATGTGCAAATTGAAAATGCACATAGAAACAGGTTGATGGAAACACACTTAATGGCACCTTGAGTAACCTATTTGGTGATGATTCAGTATAATCATTTGAGGATTTGGTGTGTACTGAACCCCCTTGCCTGCCTACCTGACTACATACCTGCTTTCCATTTAACTTTTGATTCATTAAGGACTTGTGACCATCCCACTCAAATCCGAGATGGATCTGTCCATTAAAAAACAAACAGGACTGGACTTATTGGGCGTTCAGACCAAAAACAGTCTTGCCTTTCCCTGTTAGTTAGAATTGGATGGTCAAATCAATATTTTGTCCATTACTTAGCTCCGATCATTGAGTAATAAAGTACACACCTATGAATAGTATCTACTTGCTTACCTACATACCTGCCTCCCTAATACTGTGAATGATTTTTCAGAAGAAACTCATCATCGCTCAATACCCCAAAGAAAGACAGAAGTAAACACAATATTGAAGGTTTCTGAACAAGGCTGCCCAGCTGCCAGATTGCCATCCTCTCCATTTCCCTCAGCTTTCTCTACAGCAGTCCCCAAACATTTTATCACCATCAGCTATAAAGACACATTCAGTGTGCTCTCTGATGCTTTGGTAATTCCACAGAGGATAATGGCAGACTTGAATAGCAGTGGAGCTGTGTGGCGTTCTTACGCACACTTTTAAATACACATTTACTGATCCTGGTTCTGCATGTGTGCTGAATAAAACATGTTTTGGAGCATGGAGGTGTCTCAAAGGAAGTACGCACAGGTACGGAGGACAAAGACAACCATGTTAACACTGTCTTCAGTGCTGTTGTTTTTTTTTTCATTCAGCAAGGACAGAGAGAAATGTTCAGATGGTTGGTGCTTCAAGGCTAACTTGAGATACAAAGGGTTAAAAGTTTATCTTTCAAAGTAACTGTAGAGCAGAGTTTCTGAAGTCCTCTTCATAGTTCTGACAGTTTTTTTTATCTGCTTTTTCCATTGTATACTTACAGGTGTTTCTTCACATTCAAGTAGTGTCATTACTTTATCTTTGTCTGTGTATTATCTCTTTCTATGTATTTGTTTTCATTAAAATGTGCAAGAAACCAGGTGTTTACTTTACAAAAAGTTTGAACTCCAATACTTAAATTTCCATGAAGGAGTTTTTCATAATGACAATTTCTGTAGAAAATGTTCTGCCTCAAATTGGAGCACCAAGAGAGATTTGCCATTCCACTCTGATAATGACATGATTAAGTCAAGTATCAATGTGAGAATGAAGAGTCATAGAGTCTGTAGAGAGACAGACAGAAATAGGAGAGAGAGAGGGCATGCAATGGACACAGATGGTGTGACAGATAATATTAGATGATAAGCTAGTAATTTGCAATAGCCACAGTCTCACAAAATGTTGCAAATTGAGCACAAACTCTATGACACATACAAGGCACACTGAAGTTTATATTACTTAACCATGAAAGGATTATGTAGCAGTAGCTTGAAATGGACATATTCATCACATTTTGGCCCATGAAAGGGTCACCTCTGAGTTGGAAAGGTCACTCCAAAAACAACTACTTTATGTTTTGTTTTTTATATGTGCCTCTGAATCGCTTCTGGCTGTTTCTCTAGGACCATTCACAGCTTTGAAGGTCAAGAATGGGAATGTCATCTTCGTACACAGCTAGCTACATAGCTACATCCATAAAAAATAGCAACAGAACAATGGCAAGAAGTGTAGAGGAGAGGATCGAGACAATTGCACAGGTTGTTGTAAGTTGACTTACAGAACTAACTCTTAAATCACCATATTTCTTCAGGGGACATGACAAACCTTATGTTGACTGCTGGTAGCAACTACTGATTGTTTGACGTAAGATAACAACCCCTCCAAACAGAAAACAGCTAACATGAACATGATGTCAGGTTCAATAATGAAGTGAAAGGAAATGGCAATTCAGTCTGGGAGAGGGTGCTATGTTATGGGTAACTGTAGGTCACAGAAGCTTGCAGAGGAGCGTATGCGCACACCTCCCAAATCTCTAAAATGCTCCTGTTGGGAGGTGGGTTTGAAACAGGAAAGAAAAAAACATGTTTTTTACACTCAAAATCCATAGAAGAATACAAGAAACAGCCATGTCAACATCTCTGAACAACCCCTGTGCACATTAGCTTCCTTGCAGCACGAAGAACAACAACAGACTGTTGATAGACAGGCAGATGCCCTACACAGACCTGCAAACTCACAAGAGGTGAAAAAGGTGTCACCTTTTTCACCTCTTGTGAGTTTGCAGGTCTGTTTGTAAACTCAACCCGTGTAGGGGGGTCTAGGGGAAGAATTCTTTTGTGATTTTAACATGAAGCATTCTGGTGCACTCTGAGAAGAAAATAAAGGGAAAAGACACATTTATTGAAACCAGTGTTGTTTCTTCAGTCTTTTAGCCTGCACAAGTCTTTCAAGTGCTCGTTTTTGCTGCTTAGCTTGCTCTTTCTTGCCACATTTTTCCTCCTCTACCACTTCCACCCTTTTCTCTGCAGCACTTGTAGATGGCTGGCATTCAAACTCCATCCTTCTCTCTCTTACTCTGAGCAACTTATGTTGTCGCTGGGCCTTGTCTCTTGTTCCTGCAACTTTACATCATCCCTGCTGAACATCTCTACGCACTCTGCTTCCTGGACTGCAAAGTGTATTTCACCGTCTGGATGGCACTGACGACAGAGACGGATTTTCCTTACGTTTTCGTTTTTATTTCCCTCGTAACTTACGACAATGATGGACATTAAAATCGGATAACAATACGAATGCAGTGGGAATTAGCCTTAACTCAGCAAAATGATTTTAATTCTGAACTGTAACGTTGTAATCATAGACTGTATGGTTGTAATACACAATTCACTGAAGTTAGCGTTAGCTGATGTGCTAACAAGCTGGCAAGCTTTCCATTATAAACAGCTGGGAAAGATTTGATGGGGTAACGTTAGGAAAAAATTATCACGACACACTTCAACTTGATTTGTCAAGTTAACGTTACTTTAGCAACTAGTTACCTAACATTAAGTTAGTGTCATGTCTCGTCGGTTGTGTTAAGTTTCATGTCTGTCATGTTTCTGTTTCCTGTTCTGGCGTGTCTGTTTTATTTTGAAAAGTCTACCTTTCCTCTCGTTTCTGGTCCCTTTACTTCCTGCCATTGTGTGTTTCCCGCCTGTGTAATTGTTTGCCCCGCCCTGATTGTTTCCACCTGTTCCCCTTTACCTCTTGTGTGTATATATTGTCGGCGTTTTCCTTTGTCTTGTCGCCAGATCGTAGTTTGTGTGCAAGCCTTCATAGCATGCTCTTGTGCCCTCGACTTTATTGGATGGAAGAACTCTTTATACTGAATTAAAACCTTTATAAACTCTACCTGATCTTGGCGTCCTGCATTTGGGTCTACCTGCTTCATCAGCCGGCGTAACAGTTAGTTAAACAGCATATTAGGTCGTTGGCAGCAAACGAGATTTACCTCAAAACTGTCCATTGTAGTAGTACCGCAAAAAGTTGTCTTTATACATCCATGGAAAAGTCCCCTCCCCCTCAACAAAAAAAACCTCTTCGGATCTACACGATTCACGTGAATGACATATTTTGATTCAAAATGGCGAATTTCGCCGAAAAGCGACTAGTTTGCAGGTATGCCTACAACAGAGCAGCCACCTCAGACTAAACTCCTTAAATAGTCTGCTTGTCAAGTCTGTTTTACCTGTAAGACTCACAGTTGGGTGCCTTACCTGGCATCTCACATCATCAACACCCAGGGTTGCCAATTTTGGGTACCTGGCTGGAGTGAGATGTTGATGCCATGGCCCATGGGCTTAATCATGCATACACGCACGTGCACTTTATCACCTGCACATATGGACTCAATTCACCATCAGGGTTTAAAAAAGTATGCACCTTACACATGTGGCAGGAGTGGGACCTTATATTGTAAGATTTAAGGATATAGCCTGACTAGGCCACCCTGGGAAATACACACAGAGACAAATCTACACATGAACACACACTCTTTTACTCACTCAGCCAAATATGAACACTCACTCACTCACTAGCTTGCTTGAACGCCTTATGTGCTCCAGCGCAGGGTTTTCTGCCAGAACAGCTGTCAACACGCAATAAGTATTGCGCACATATCGAAAACCAAACAGAGAGTAATTTAAGAGCCTGTACTCATAGAATGGGGGTTACAGTACGTAACCAACGGTATGTACGCTCGCCTGTTCATCTCTGTTGCTGTCGTAGTGTTTTGGCATGAGAATTGTTTGGGCAGCGTGAGAGCGTGAAACTGAACGTGAAAGCATGTGTCACACGCCAGGAGTGTGAGAGTTGGCAACACTGTCAACACCTGTGATATGAAAACAGATTGCCACAAAAGTCTACAGCCATGCTAGAAGCTCTGAGAGTCTGTACTTAGGCACACTGGTGCTTTGAGCTAAATGCTAATATCAGTATGCTAACATGCTCACGATTACCTCCAGTCATGATTACCATGGTCAGCATCTTGGTTTAGTTTGTTAGCATGCTAACAATACTAAATAAATAATAAAATGGCTCAGGAGGTAGAGCGGGTCGTCCACTGATCACAGGGTTGGCATTTTGGTCCCCAGCTCCTCCTGTCCACATGTTGAAGTGTCCTTGGGCAAGACACTGAACCCCAAATTGCTCCTGATGGTCAGGCCAGCACCTTGCATGATAGCTCGCTGCCATCAGTGTGAGTGTGTGTGTGTGTGTGTGTGAATGGGTGATTAAGATGCAAATTGTACATCATCTAAAGCGCTATATAAATGCTGCCATTTACACAAAGTACAACTGAGGCTGATGGGAATATCATAGAATTGTGAAGTGGGAGGGCTGTCCCTGGTTCAGGAAGTAAAAGTCCCATTTTAACTATCCCAGTTAAATCATCAGTACAAAAGATGAAAAACTGTGTTAGAAAATATCTGGTTCTTTGATAAAAAGTTGAAGGTACAAGCCTGTGTACATAAAAACTTTTAGGTAGACGTTTGACATCCCAAGGTGCATTTCGGCAAGAAACATCCAATCACAGAGCTTAAAATTGCATTACATGTGGCACTAAAGGCAAGTGGAAATCAAAGATTACCGTGTTGAGAAAACTGATAACACAATCTGCCATTTAAATGACTTCACTTTTAAATTCTGGGTCAATTGTGGGTGAATTCAGTAACTATGGCGCAGTGTTTTATTCTCAACTGTAATGACGAAGCCTTTTGAATTCACTGCCTCTGACTGGCCTCTTCTCCATGGCAACAGCAGCCGAGGTTCAGGGGTAGTAGTATTTAGACCCTCAGATTCCTTCATTATTTCAACTTTGTTTCAGATTCCTCAGAAACAACGTTGAAATAATTAAAACTGGTGGCCATAACATGAACCTATATGATAGATAAACCTATATGGGAGAGTCCCGTGTTTCAATGTTCAGCAACATTGAGAATATCATGTAAAGAAAAAATTGAAACGGGAACACACAATGGGGAAAAACACTTCAGGAACCAGCAGCCCCTTCCACCTCCCAACTCTATTAGTTTTGGTCATAAACCAAAGTATTGCACGTATTGGACCTGATGATGGCAGTAAATGAAAAATGAAGGGATCACAAAAGTTATTACAGTCCATCTTGTGGGGATGAATGTCTATCCAAAAGTTGTTGAGACATTTCACACAAAACCAATATCAACACCACAGTGGTGCTAGAAGAAAAGTTAAGGGTTCACCAAAGTCAGTAGAATTCATGGTCTGTGCAAAATTCAATCCAATTTCATTCAATATTTGTCAAGATACTTCAGCCTAGTCTAGGACAAGCATCATAGAGATAGGAGCTCAGCTAGCATGGCTAAAAAGTGTGTGTCCTAATCACAGCTTAATAATAACACCCCAGTGCACTGCCAACTGCCTCTCTTCCATGGCTAACAAGGCTGCCAAATGCAGGTAGACATGTCATGTACCTCTGCCACTAGGAAGACATGCCAAACTCTGTTCTGGGTTGGGAGTGTTTTTGCTGACCTCGCTTGAATTTATCATCAGAGCAGCAGAGTGGCTTGCAGAAACATGGGTGAAAAAGGAGGGCAGAGGGGCACATGCTGGGGTTACACTCCTTTCCACAGGTTTTCCATCACAGTTAAGTTGACAGGTATGTGATTCAGAGATAACATAGGCTTGTAAAACTGTGAAGCGATTACAACTTTTTTGGGTGAGGTTGGGGTTTTGCTAAATAAGAAAAAGCAGTTGATATAATGTTATATAATGTAACTAATAACTTCTAGTTTCCTGCTCTGTCTGCTGCCTTCTGTCTATGTCACTCTCTCTCCTCCTCCCTCTACTCTCACAGGATTTCATCCTTATTCAGCTTATTTTTATATATTTATGTGCATGACTTTGATGTTTTTATTCATCTGCATCACTCTGAAATCTGTTCCTGTACCCAAACCAATCCTGTCCTTGTGCATCACAGAGGAAGGGCAGACAGACAGACGGTGAGAGAAGGTAAAAGCTGTGTCAAGCAAAGGGTACAGCGGCATTATTACGTAAAGTATTCAGTTAAAGCTAACACAGAGGGGAAAAAAAGGCAAAATAAAAGAAAGGAAGAAAGTAGAGAGACAGAGTCGGGAAGGTGCCTGCAGTGCAATAAGACATTTTTGACATTCAAACAATGTCCAGTACTATGATGTCTTCTTCTTTAAATGCCTCACTACATGTCCAGGATTTTTCTAGCTAAGTAATTCAGGTGTTTACAAAAGGGAAAGTGTAAAACTTTCAGCATTTATAGAAATGTAAAGGCTTCAAAAATTATTCAACTGTTCATCATCCCAGGTCACTAGGCCAATGTGTTGTTTGTACCAAAATAGACAATTAATTATATTAAAATAGCAGAGTATTCATTTTAATATTTAAAAAAGAGGGAAAAAGAGCTAAGAGTTCTTGTGTTCCTATGGCTCAGGAACATTCTTTTCCAGTGGAGGAAACAAAGTACATCAAATACTGTACTTACTACAGTTTTGAGGTACTTTACTCGAGTATTTCCATCCAATGCTACATTTACTGGTTACTATTAAGATGAAATTTTTCATCTAAAAGATATAGACATCAATACGGTGCCTTGTCACAATGTAAGCTGCCAACAGTATATGAAGTGGACAAAATTAGGTCCACCTCAACCAGCCACAATTGCTATTACAATGCTGCTTGCATGTGAATGCATTATCATCACACATCTGTCCCAAATATGTGGGCTATTAGGGGCCTACTAAACCTACTCATTGGTTCAGGAGGCTGTTATCACCCATTTATTTCAGTGAGCCAACGAAGCGTGTTCAGGTGACGTAGTATAAAGAGCGACAAAGTCTGTGTAAGGAGGAGGCTGGGGTGGATGGACGGGTCAAACAAACGCAGGACTTTCACCCAGAAGACCACTTATTTTAACCCAAACTATGATCTTTTCCTAAACTTAACCAAGTAGTTTTGTGGCCTAAACCTAAGTGTGTCTGTATGAGATGCCGAGGGGTGTGACGAGTGATCAACCATGTGTAGCAGGCCCCTTCTAACCCATATCTACGAGGCTGATATCCTCTGATAACGCCCATTCAACTGAGTGATAACATTCCAAACGGGTGGAATGCATCATCAGGAATGTACTTGAGTACAGTTTGCTGATAATACTTTTAAGTGAGTAAACTTTTTGAATGTAGGACTTTTTCTTATAAAGGAGTATTTTTACACTGTGGTGTTGCTGAACATACACGTGTATTTTCAACAAGTTGCAGCCGAATTACTCCAATGTACATAGACTTCATTACTGCCCAGTGACCAAAGCATACCATTACTTTCTTTAATATGCAATTTTATAAATGGACACATGATGTTCAAATTGATTGATTACATATCTCATGCCAGATTTAATCCGCTACGAGTTGATTCCCAGTGTATATGGAAATGAATGGAAACCACTGCCTGCTTGGAGTGCACTGAAACATGCCAAACAGCAGTGTATTCTTCAGAAATTGGTTGGCAGTCACGTAAAATATTTGTAATTTGCAGTAGGTGGGGTACAATTTAAAAAAACAAAAAAAAAAACAAAGCAACAACAACAAAAAAAAATATTATATTATTATATTATATACATTTAGTATGGAATATCTAGACCGAAAGATAGTTTCTTTTAGGGGGGTTTGTAGTGCATTCTCACAATCCTCTGTTTTAGTGGACAACAAGGGGAAAAGGACGAGTAAAAGGGAGGGCTGGGAGATAGACACATGAAGGATTTGTGCAGTGGCCTCACAGCTGACAGAGCAGGCCTGTCAATAAGACGTTACACATGATGCAGAGTGACAGCCAGTTGTGGTTATATTTAGCACAGAAAACAACACCAGCAGAGTTTGGGCCTGGATCAGGACGAAACACAGCTAAACTGTTCAGTTTTATGTGTATAGTTTTTGGATGTCGACTTAATGGTGTCTTGTCAAATTTGGAACTTTTGATGTGCAGCTCCAGGAAGTGACTAAGTTTCTAATTATGATGCACAGAGCGGGCCGAGGGCTGCAGTCATTATCTGACTGATTTGAATAGGGCAACAAACTGATGTATATCTGTGTGTGGCCGAGAGAGGACAGAATAGATCTCAAATAAATTGGTATGTATTAGCATCTCTCTACATCCCAGTGCCTGATAGAGAGCAGAAACCATGCAGGGAGAGAAGAAACAGAGAGGAGGCTGAATCCTTGCCTCTACTCCATTACAATGGTAATTAAGAGCAGATAAGCAGTCTGATGGAACCCGTTCAGTCTGATTACACATGGTAATGGCCTCCACTCCCGTGGTGCTTCACTTATTATTATTTTTTATCATCTGCCTCTCAAAATGATAAAGAAACTGCATTTATGATTTTACATAGTTTTCTTGGAATTTGATTCATCATTTAGGGAAAAGCCATAAAATTGTAAAGGGATTGACTCCCACCCACAAAGCATTTCAATGGGGAGGTGAATAGAAAGCAAGAAGAGCTGCTGTCTGGGGCTTTCTGGACAAAGCAGATGACAGCAAAACAAAGGACAAATAAAAGACTTAAGGCTTGTGACTTGGTACATAACTGCATTACTGTTTTGTGTTTCACAGCCACAGTCTTCTGTTTAGATATTGTTGAGTCATTTCTGTTTAAAATAGTCCCATTTTACTAAAACAAGTCTGCCAGTGCAGTAATAGTATTTCAATCTGTGTCCAATTGAAATAAACTTGTTTGAAAAACTTTTCTATACTGTACCATGAAACAAATAAGAATAGGGCAGGTGCCTGCACTAAAATCAAGAAAAATGAAATATGATTAATAACAAAACAAGTTGACAAATACATCTTAAAGTGGAACTCCACCGATTTTACACATCAAAGTCCATTTTGGTAATGTAGGCGGCCAGGTTTTGACAAGGAAGAAGAATATCTCTGGTTCTGCTGCATTGACTTTGATCCTTTTCTTTTTTTAAGTGTCCATCGTGAGTCCGACAATGTTATGAGAGTGCAATGATAAATAAGAGGAGTACTGTTTTAACTCAAAGTTCACCTATGGAGTTTGTTTGAAAGATGCAATTGAAAGCTCTGACAAAAAATCTCAATGTCTACTTACTGGCTTTTATATCAAACTACTGTTTCCAAGAATGTACAACAAAATTATCTTACTGCTCTGACAGATTTGTTCACTTGTATAAGGAAAATAAAACTTTAATAAAAAGGACTTTAGGTCTTTACATTCTCTATACTTCAGATATTTTTGAATATGTGCTACGCTGTTTTAGATTTTTGGAAGTAGTTTTTCATACCATTCCAGGCAGCCATTGGTTTCCATTCATTTCTGTGCTGTATGAAAATCAGCGTGTGGTAATGCAGTTTAAGTGCAGCTTGTTTTGAACAGTACTGCACTACCTCATGACAATAATGGAACCGAAATTAATGCAGACTCAATGTCCTCTGTGATGGATCACACAACTCAGTGTCAACTCAAATGATTATCAAGGGATTGTGCAATACCTGCAGAATGTTTATGTTTTGTGTGTGGTATGTGTTTTATTTATTGCTTATTTAGTATTGTTTTTACTTATTTATTATTGTTTAGCACTTTAAAGATTGGCATTTTAATTTTGTTGTACCTGTACAATGAGAATAAAGACATTCTATTCTATTCTATTCTAGTCGTGATGTATTTATAATTTGTAGTCTTAGTTTGCTAAAACATGTTCCAAACCACAGGTATGGTCTTCAATTCAAATAATTTGATGGGAAGGAGATTTTTTTTTACACTGTAATACGAATCACATGACTTAGCAGTGGGACTCGTCATTATAATGGCATGTGCAGCTTTTTTAATCCAGTAATGTTTCCTCATTCTCTTGCTTGATGCGTTACAGTAATATGAGGGCTTTTGGTCCTGAAAGTGTGTGTTGGTGTGTGTACGTACGTGTGATTACACTGAGCTGTAGCTGAAATGGAGGACAAAGGTGCTTTACCTCACATGACTGCAATCAGGAAAAAATGACTAGTAAGGACTAGAATAACTAGGTCATTCAGCAGTATGACTTGGCTGTCACACAGAGGATCATGGGGAGGGACATGCACACACAAAGTGGCATGCTCATGAACACAAATGCACCTAGTAGGACAATAGTTTATGTGGCATTTGTGGTGGAGTGAAAGTCCATGCATACACACACACCCTGCACCATCATCCAATTATGTTTTTTGGAGCAAACATCCTCTCTTTTCCTTTCTGTTTTCTGCAAAGAAACATAATCACAACAACTTTTTCTTTGTTGATCACTCACAGCAGACTTCAGTCCACAGGTATTTTTCTCTCGGTCACAGCAATCAAGGAAATATGTCTGGTACTGTTCTACTGCTGTCTCTCCACATACAGTCACATTTTGGCAAAAAGACTCTGACATGAACAAATTGACAAAGGGACACTCATCCCTTCCAGCGTGGAAAAAAGAATAATTTCCAAGAGAGGGAGAAAACGTTAGCATAGCTGTCACAGCCCATCACAATTTGTCACACTCATGTAGGACAGGAATACCAAACTGGCTATGGCAGGGAATCAGGCAGTCAGCCATACATTAGCCTGCAGGACAGGAACACACAAAGCAGTGGACAGTCAATAGGCCTGATTCACCCGCCGATTATGGCAAAGTGTGCACAACCTTTGATGAAAATCTTGAAATGCCCTGAAGTCATCAAACTGAGTGCAAGTACATGTGACAGAAGTCATCATTAGCAATATGCCCACTTCAACTGTCATCTGTTTTATATAGGCCAACCAAAGTGCTATTGAGCCATCTCAATGACTACGTTTACATGCACAAAATATTCTGGTTTTTACCCTTATTCCGGAAAAGACAATATTCCTACTAGGATGTTTACATGGCTAATGAAAGGGAATATTCCACTAATATTCCCCTTTACATGCAGCCTTGTCGTCCGTGAGAACTCAGCCTCCCTCTTTCATTAGTTCAACCGCCTTCTTGAAAAGGTCGGCATTGCAATAGTTGTGCAAATCCAAAAACCTGTTGATATCCAAGTCTTTCATAATGTTTAAAAGTAGGAGTGTTTCTCCTTCCCACCATAAATGTGGGCTTTTCTTTTGTGCATCATCTCTACCCCAGCCTTGCAAACTATTGGCTAGTTGGTTTGTTTACAACACACAGAGCTGACCGTAAACAGGCAAGAGGCCATGTGTCGCAAACTGCAGTAAAAACCCCAATTAAGACGAATATTCCGAATGCGCTGTATACATGTCCCAAGAATGCTCCTAAAACCTGAATACTATCAGAATGTCCCACGTGTCTTAATCGGAAAATGCTACATTCGGAATAAGGCCTAAATTGGAATATCCAAATGGAATATGCTGTTTACATGACCCGAATCAAATTCAGAATAACAGTGGAAAATGTATGTGCATGTAAATGTGCAAACTCCAACTGCAAAGATTGTGAGATGTGGTTGACAGCTACAGAAAAAGCTAGTAAGTGGACCTTGAGTTACATTTTTTATTTTTATTTTTTTATTTGGTCAAACTATACATAACTATTTTAATATTAGAAAAAATAAAAACTGTGTTTTCATTAGCTTGCATGAACATCAACTTGGGACACTGTTTCAAGTGTACTGGTATTTGTTATACTGAAAAATGTTCGGAAGTGATGGATTTCTTCTCTTTTTTCACCAATCTTTAGGCCAGAGTAGTGTGCCATAATGGTTTTCAATGGAAGTAAATCTGCCTCACCAGATTTAAAAATTTGAGACAGATATATTTACACCTTTTCAACATCTGACTAGAACTACCTCCCATAGTTTGAATTATCAAATTTCAATCCTTTTCTATTGCTTCTTGGTTGCATTTATACTTATACTTACTTTGCTTTTATACTAGTGTAAAAGGGGTAAAAGTTTGAGGCTATCTTGGGATAAATGAAGTAGATTATTTTTCATTTAAATACAGATTATTAGGTGCATCTAGTTAAAACGAATTCAGTCTAATCCAACAGTCCTGCAATAAATGCTACCTTCATTGAAGTTATCATGTTCAGTTTGTTGAAACAGCTTCAAAGAGGTGTTGATTCGTTACGGTCACTTTGGAGACTGTAGTTTGTGGTGCTGTTGATTTTGTATTGCATCTTGACCCTACTTTTATCAGTTGGTAGACTAAAATGCATAAAGCAAAAGATCAAAAATATTCAGAATTGTAGAGATCTTAAAAACATTTCACACCTAAAACAAATCACTCTCCCTGACTTTCCACCAAATTCCAGGGAAATCTGTTATGTTTTTGAGATACCCTGCTAATTATCAAACTGATGGGAGCAAAAATATAACTTCCCTGGCAGAGATAAAAGTACACAAGAAAATCCCTGTTGCTTTTTTGTAACAAGCTGAAGGCTCACCAGGCCACTATCTAATACACACATTTAACAAGGCTACACAACTTGGAAAGTTTCACTGATCAAAACCAGCCTTCTTACCTCAAGCTCTCACTGCAGAATGATTCTGCTCAGCCATTTTTAAATCCTCACTCTGCACTTCACCTTTTTCTGTCTCACTTGGTATAATTGTACAAATTGGACCTGCAATAGAACTGTTTGCTCCATGAAAATTTTGAATCCATCTCTGCATAAGACCACATTACAAGAATGTATATTGTGGAATATTTTAAAGTTCTGACATTTTCAAATCTTATGAAGGAGTATCGTTGGTAGGATGCAAATAATGGCTTTATGAATCAGAAAGTACCAATGGATGAGTCAACCTATAGTCATACAGATGACTATATGTAGTCATACAGATGATGAGCACAGGCAGTTGAATTTGTAATGACAATTTGGCCTGTTTGTATAAAATGTCTCCATGATCATGAACAGACACAATTGTGGCAGAGACAAGTTAGACTTCTTTCTAAAATAAAAGCCAAGCCTTAACTTTAGTGTTTTTCACCAATTGTGTGATATGAAGCTTGAGAGAAAGAAAGCACACAGTGTACTGCACATATGTGCTCTGCATGATAAATAGTTTGCAAAACAGTGTACAGATTCAACAGAGAAACCAACACTGAGGAGTCTGCTCTTCATCTTTGTGTGATCCACATTATCAAAGGCTTTAGATAGGTCGATGAAAACAGCTGCACAGTGGTGCGCTTTACCCAAAGATGCAGTGATATCATTAATTACCTTTATGACAGCTGTAGTTGTACTGTGCATTTTTTTAAAAAACAGATTGATAGATTGAGAGGACATTATTAGTGGTTAAATATTCTTTCAGTTGTTCTCTGACGAGCTTCTTACTCATCACACTGTTTAACTGACAGGCAATCTCTGGAATATCATCACACATCCAGAGGCCAGCGCCTTCTACAAAGCACTGACCATTTAACAATGCTGTCAAACTGGTACCCAAGGTGTTTAAATCTAAAGTACACCAATGAATAGGATATTGACAAGGTCACCCAACACAAAACAAAAGACACTGCAGAGGAAATTATGAATTTCTTTTTCAGTTCATTAAAAACATTTAGAGAAGACATTCTCTTTCAGGTGCATACTCAAACACGTGCATTAACATGAAGCCACCATACAGCATGTGACCCTCAATGCTGTCAGAGCCAATTAATGGTTGAAGATAATGAGTGTGGGATATCGTGAGTGAGACACAGACAGGTAAATTATGGTAGAAAGCATCTCATTGTCATGGCTTCATTAATGAAGGCAACTCAAAAGTAAGCATGAAGGCATAGTTAGTAGATAATGAGGGGGGGGGCTGCACTTGTGTATTCATAAGCAAGTCCTTGTGAAGATAGAAAGATTAAGTGCTAACACCTCATTTGTCTTCACTTTGAAGACAACTCATCATTGCAGAGTAATTATCAGTACTTTTTAAAACATTTGCTAGCTAAATAATCATGATTTTATTTGCTATTGATCAATTCTGTCAATGCTGAGATTTAATTATTACAGTTATATCATAATTACTGTACAGCCAGTGGAGAACTCAACTGAAACACATTTTTAATTTTCAGTTAGGCTTTTTCCCTGTGTTTCTGCTTTGCAACATAGGTGCCATCAGTGAATTGCTACCTAACTATTTACCATGTTTGATCCTCTGAAATGAAGAGAAACAAGTTTCTATTGACTCAACAAATCACTAATGGGTGCAAACTTCTTATCTCCCAATATGCTTTTTTTTAAATAATTTCTAAGATCAAGGATCCTCCTGCAGATGGAAACATTCTCTAACCTCTTAGGCTTATAAAATAAGACTGAAAATCTGCAGCCATGCTAGCAGCTCTGTGATGCTGTACTTGGGCACAGCGGTGCTTTGAGCTAAATACTAATAACGGCATGCTAACATGCTCACAATGACAATATTAACATGCTGATGTTTGGCACGTTGTGTTTACCATGTTTACCATTTTGGTTTAGAATTTTAGCATGCACATATTTCCTAATTAGCACTAAAACAAAGATGAGGTTGATGGGAATGTCATTAGTTTATGGCCAAATACCTGCAAAACTAAAGTATTGAACAACTTAAAACCTTATGATGGCACCAGGTGTGAAGTTATGGGTTCACCAAAGTCATTACAATTCATTCAGAGGGGAACATGAATGGCTGTACTAAATTTCATGGCAATCCATCCAGTAGTTGTCAAGACATTTCTCTCAAAGGAACAAATCAGCCTAATGGTAGCACTAGAGGAAAAGTAAGACGATCACCAAAGTCAGTGGGGTTCATCCTCTGGCCACCATGGATATCTGTACCAAATTTCATGGCAATCCATCCAATAGCTGTTGAGATATTTCAGTCTAGACCAAAGTGGCTAAATAATGTCAAAAATATGTTGTCATCAAACTTAAAGCAAGGCTGTTTATCATAGTTGATATAAATTTACATTTTGGAGATACATTTCCTCTGAAAACAGAAAAAATGAGATGAAGGGTCTACAGTCATGCTAATGGATCTGTCAGGCTAAACATAGGCACAGTGGTGCTTTGAATGCATGCTAACATGCTCACAATGACAATGTTAACATGCTGCCCTGTCTACAAAATGTAGTGCCAATCCATCTAGTAGATGCAGAGATATTTCACCAAATAATGGAAAACTTTGACCTGCTGGTGGCACTAGAGGAAAAGTCAGGGGATCACCAAAGTCATTAGGATTCATCATCTGGGAAACATGAATATCTGTACAGAATTGTGTGCCAATTCATACAACAGTCATTGAGATATTTCAGTCTGAACCAAAGTGGTGGGCCGACCAGCCAACATAGCCATCCATAGAGCCATGATGCTAGTTTGACTAAAAAATGTTTTATGGCTTGTTACAAGGTAGTTTCTTGCACTATATTATTAATTTTATCATTAATCTCCTAGTCATTCATCCAACACACACACATACACAGGGTATCTTGTCCGCCATACTGCAGCCGGTCAAGAAATCTGACTTTTCTAAGACGTGATGTAACCATGTGAAACATTCTCTCGTCAGTTTCCACATTGAGCACCTCCAGCAACAGTGCATGTCGTATGAGGGCGGAGACCCATCTATATCAATTTGATTTGAGACGACTGAAACAGGACAACACAGAAAAGATTAGAGAAAAGAAATGAGGGAGGAGATGAGAAGGAGACAAGAAAGGCCTGAAAATTACAACTACATTGCAGACAGTAACAAAGACAATGATGAAAGAAAGAGTGGAGTGAAGGGAGGAGGGAGAGAAGATGGTAGAGGAATCTGAGGATTTCGAAAGGATGGCAAGATCAGGAGAGGAACAAGAAGCAAGAGTCACTTTGTTTAATACCACCTTCATGCAATTTGGAAACATCCTATTAGCAATATTATAAATGTCTGAGAAATAATCTAATAAAAATGATTATTAAAGCTAGTTTGCTGTAAACAAATATTTTCTCACTGCCTCTGCCTTTCACAAACAAGGAAATGAGATTACAACAATCACACAGTTAATGGAGTGCCAAGTCTTGGCCCCAGTTATGATAGGAAGTTTCCAAAATGTGTGTAGAAGTATGCAACAGACAAATTGTATATATTCAGTTTGTATAGAGGAGGGAAAGATGGGAGAAGAGAAAGCACAGGGGAAGAAATGGCATGGCATGAAGAAGACATTAGGCTAGTGCTATGCTATGCTACATCTGCTTTAGGCAATGTTATCCTTTGGTGACCCCAAGCAGCAGCAAGCAATAAAATATTTTTTTAAATCGTCTTCCAGAAAATGTCATTTAACATCAGTATCCTGCACGACATATTTGGCAAATCCAGTTTCTCTGGACAATGTGAGTGATTACTTGTGTTGGTACAATTGGTGTCCCTTTGTATTTAGTACTTTTTATGACAATGTTGTTCCTAGGTTAAGGTGTGCTTCATTCATCTATGACTTACTTTTGAAGACTGAAGGTGATAGGTTACCGTACGTAGCATGTTTCACCTGCTGATACCAGAATAAAGTGCGTTGCAGTAGTCAAGTCTGGAGGAGATAAAAGCATGGGTGACCATTTCTAGATCTGCAGAGGAAAGGAATGACTCAAAGTGTCTCAGCTGGATAAAGCAGGACTGCACCACCTCAGTCACCTGAGTATCAAAAGACAACTCTGAGTCAAAAATAACACCTAGGTTACAGGCCTCTTTATTAACATTATTAGATGAGGCACCCAGACTAGAGGAAAGATTGTTAATGCTGCTAGTGCTGGGGCAGGAGGGGGTGATTATAACTTTTTCTGATTTGGAGTCATTCTGCTGCAGGAAATGTTTGGACATCCAATTCCTAATTTCTGTGAGGCAAGACATAATACAGGAAACATCGGTGGTGCCAGGCTTTAAAGGGACATACAGTTGCGTATCATCTGCATAGCAAAAAAAGTTGATCTTATGTCTACGCATGATTTACCCCAATGGTAGCATGTATATGGTAAATAAGAGGGGACCCAGAATAGTCCCCTGGGGGACCCCACAAAAGAGAGGAGCATGAGGGGAGAGGAGGCATCAAAAAATCAGCCCTGAACCCTGCAACCGGTAAAAAAAAAAGACTCTAATCAGTGTCAGTCACGCCTCCTCCTGTCACTCGTTGCATTTTTTAAATTTGCTGGGAGAGAGGGTTCTAGCTGAATCTGAGGGTGGAGTTACACTTTAATAATGGCTAAAATATCCAGACCAACCGTCTGAAATACAGTTTTTAAAAACAAAATTGTGGCATTGTGCCCCCGCAGAAATCATACAACAACAATTTGCGGTTTTAGAAGGAGTTCTATGGTGTAAGTGTTTCTTGAGGACCAACAGAGTGCATTGACTTCCTGAAGTCTTGTCGTCACAGTGATGTTGCCAGGGAACCAGCGCAATACTTCTTTGGTGGTCAGATAAACTTTGTTTGTGTAACACACATACATGAGAGGTATTGATCTTCTCATCTCATTTCCCATGATGTTGAACTAGTGTTTAAGGTCAATAAAACTGACTTGACAAAAACACAGTGATCACAGACAATCTAAAACTTAAAACTAGTTTTGAAGTTTTATTTCAAGCTGGATGAATCATATTTCTGTTGTGGTCAGCTCTGTAAGATCAAGTAGTTAGTCAACAACAAAAATGCAAATTTGTCTGTCTATCTTAAGTCAAACTATTGGTCAAATCTAATTAATAGTCAAGTCTATGCTTTTGCAGCAGACCATAGGTTTCTAAGTCAGAATATGAGCAGTAACCCAAAACCAAGTTACTCAACTAAAAGGTTTTCAAATGCAACTCTGAGTGTAAATAAGTCAATAAGAGAGGGAGAAAACTGGGATGGATGAAGTAGGAAGAGACCCAAATGAGAAGGATATGAAAAGGCAAGAGAGAGGAGAGTGGTTAATTGAGGGCAGCAGACGAGGAAAATTATTCAGCGTGAAGAAAAAGAGAGAGAAGTGAGGATTTGGATACGAACCACAGGAATCAAATGAGTGAACCTATTTGTAATTGTATTCTGGCTACATCTACCATCTGATGTTCTTAATGAAAGGTTTATGCACAAGTGGTCACAGATAGATCCTTTATTTCTGTGGACAATGCAAAATAAGATAAGTAATAATGACACTTCATGTGGTATTAGCAATGCCCCAACAGTAACAAAATATCTTAATATTCTTATTTTGTTCTCCAGGTGGAATCAAATTGCATCAAGACTAGATTATTTATTTATGAATTACAGTGACTTTGTCTTTATCATGCCCTGAATAAAACATAATTTTGACTGGAGAAAAACTTGTAAAAGATGGTAAACTCACACCCCACATGGATAAGATGTTGTGTGTATAGAGCCACTTAAACTGGATGCTGTCTGAAATCTTTCCAAAGATTCGTTCAGAATGAATGCTTTATTTTTGTGAATTTGATTCCTTGAGTCATTTTGCAGTCCAGTGTTTTGCTTTGTTTTTCTTTAGCACAAACAGCCAGTACACCAACTGTGCAGACGTTAGCTGTAGCTAGCTAGCGAGGGAAGTGAGTGTCCATGTCCCCAATTTTCTTTCTTTTATATTTACCAGTTTGCACAATGCAGTTTTTTTTTTTAACTCAATATACTTCAAAACGAAGTATCTACAATAAAGGTCAAGTGAAAAAAAAATATCTGCGATTATTCCTTCCTGGGTTAAGGTCCCAGGTCCCAGATGAGTGTGCCCTGAATCCAGAGCAAGCCTATATAACGGACTATTTAACATCATGGCTGATCAGGCTCTCACTGCTCTCTGTTTTACACAAATGTGGGAGTTTAACAAAACTTTTGGATTCACATTTAGTCTTGCAAAGGCTCAGATAAACAGCACACTTGAACCCAAAAGGACGACACGAAGGTCGTCAGATTAAGATAAAAGTTCACGTTTACTGAGTCAAAAGGCAGGCAAGGGTCAAAACCAGGAAGGTAGTCAAAGCGAAGCAAAATCTTCTCAGCTGTTTTGAGCCGGAAGACATGGAAGGTCAGGTGGATCCTCACTGAATGAGGAAGAAGTAGATGGACTGCAGTATAGTTGATAACCTTAGAGAAAGGCAACGGGCCCACGAGCTGTGGAGCCAACTTCCTGGATTCCACTATGAGGGGTAAGTCCTGCGTGGCAGCCAGACCTTCTGTCCAGGGATGTAACGGGCAGCAGGAATGCGACGTTGGTTGGCACTCTTCTGGTAGTGACCAGAGTTGTAAAGAAAAGTGAAATGGACCTGCATCAAGGTGCGGCGACAGCGACCAATTAAGGCAAGGACCAAAGGGACACTGGCCTCCCGTTCTTGCTCAGGAAACAGGGGAAGTTGGTAACTGTGGGAGCACTGAAGAGGGGAGAGACCAGTGGCAGAGCTGGGGAGAGTGTTAAGGGCGTACTCTACCCAAAGCACTTGTCTAGATCAGGAGGAGGGGTTGTGGGAGGAGAGGCAGCACAGGGCCATTTCCTGGTTCCTGCGCTCCGTCTGGATTGTGGATGGAACCCTAAAGACAAGCTGACAGTGGCTCCCAGGAGGCTGCAAAACTCATTCCAAAAACGAGGTGAATTGGGGTCCCCGGTCAGAGACGATGTCCCTGAGGAGACCATGCAGGCGCAAAACATGATGCAACATAAGTTCAGCAGTCAGATTCCATTGGACAAACATTTCACAACTGTGAGACTGCACTCCCAGTGACTGTGGCATCATGTGGGTGTGCTAAATGTTATTTTAGCTGAGAGATAGTAATGCTGTTGTAGTGCCATATGGTGCGTATCTTGTTAACAAGTAAAACCCTCCCACAGTCACTCTGCTCTTAGGGTGTTTTTTTAAGGATAGGTTCACCCCATATTGCTTCAGTTTTCTGCCTCTACCCAAATAAACACTTTTCACTCCAGTTCCAGTGATCCTGGTATTGTGAATGCTGGGTCACTGGCATGGCTTACTGGGACATGTAATAGAACTGAGCCATTATTAAATTAAAGATTTTACTTACATCTGTGTCTTCCCTTCAATGACAAGTCAAGATGTCTGCTATGAAAAGGCAATTTGCTTTGTGGGGCTCACAGTATAGAAAGTAGTTCCAATGAAAACTGTTCAAAGCTGTCCTTGTGGGTTATCCAGAGTAACTGAGACATTGTGTCTGGGAAAATACATTCAGGTGAGTTTTTACTTTATTGATTTTTTACTTGATTGTTTATTAACAGTTTTTAATACTTCTTTTTTCACTGTGTGGATATTTATTTTCTTTGATCGTAACTTTTAATTTGATTCCTCCTTGACAAACAAATTCAACCTGACCGTTTTCCTTATACTCCTAAAATAAATTGGATGAAAATGTGATAGCTAAAAAAAGGTTGTCAGAAGTGCCAAGTTAAAGCTAAGTGTAATGTCAGAGCTAATTACCCTTGTGTCTGATCTTTGATTGAAACATTTGGTGTGACTCGTTGTTGGAAGAAGAGACCTTTTGTCCACTGTGGAGATGGTGTCTGCATTGAACTTCTGGCCTTAACAGCATCCTTCACCTTCCTTTACTCACCTCTGCTCTGCTCCTTTCCTCACAAGTTATAGGTACCATTAAAATGCACACACTCTCTCTCACTCCCAAACACACTGTAAACCCAGGAAGGGTATATGTGCCATTAAATTGTATGGGCCAGTGCCTTGATCCAAGGACAAGCCTGGTGGCCTTTTTACGGCTCAATATGTACCAATCGCTCAAGTGTGGGGGTGTATCATCGCTGCCATCTCTGCAATCATCAAATACTCTGCTATAAACTGGGTCACAAGGAGTACAGGGTGCAGCCAAGGTTGTTATCATCTTACATCAATGTACGGAGGGAAAATTATTACATGGTTGACATTTGAGCGAGTGAAATGACAACTCATGAAAATGTAAAAGTGGTATCATGCAATGAGAGTTCACAGGAAATGTGCTCTCAAAGAAACTGAAATGGATCAATGTTTTCTACATGACTAATAACTAAAGTAACATATTCATCTATGAGCGATATCAGGTATTTGTCAAGCACTGAAAAGTTTCCAAAAATCTGACTTGCTAATTAAGGTCCAGACACATCCCTCCATCGTAGCTAGGTTTTACAGATACAGCTGGCCACCCTTACATGCATGCATATACCCATGTGGCCACCCACTCTCCCTCTCTACACACACACACACACACACACAGTGGCTGACCTTTCATCAGTCTGCATAATTATGTTAGTCTTGGTTAATGTAGATGAATGGAGCCAAACTGAAAACAAACAACTGAGTCACTGGCAGTACAAATGTGCGCGTTGGAAGAAGATGATTTTTCTAACAATATTAAATGCAGATTAAATGGCCTGTATGGTACCTATGAAATCTCATTAGACCCTTATGATATCTCATTGATCTTTTTTATAGTTTTGTAATATCTAAACCTTTCCTTTCACTGTCACTGATGGGTAGTTTCACTGTACCTAAAGTGTTATTACATATGCATAACATACTAATTGTCCATAGAGCTAATACCCAAATATTGCCATTCATGCTTTCTTTATGAAATTCACAACAAGTGAGGGAGTGTGATTGGGTTTCGTGGTTTACTGGATATTTAACGATTATTTCTAATTTGATCAAAAATATAGCTCTTTCATGTACTGAATTAGTTTTTTCCTCAAATCTACCTCAAGGTCTACTTACTAGCATTTTCAAGAGCTTTCAATCATATTACTTCATTAGCGGATGGAGTTAGCTCTGTTTTCATGGAGATGGATCTGCTGACATGCAAACTCAGTAGCTGTTATGAATTTATCCATAGCACTTCCGCAGGATTTGTTGTTAAATTTTGACACACAGGCGGGGGACTGTGATGAAGACTGTGTGATATGGTTGAAAGCTCAGGAAAAAAAGTGGGCCTTGAGTTGGGATTGTTGTAAATGTTTTAGTGGACAATACCTACAGCTGTTAGCCATGCAGTTTCTTGCAACTTTTACATTAATGTAAAACACATTTTAACATTTGTGGTTTCCTGACATATGGAATGAGTATGTCCTCTCAGATGGGGTTCATTTGTGATGCCAATGCAAAGTGACCAAACATTTGTGTGATTGTAGATATGTCATTTTAGCATGAATTCAAAAGTAAAATAACAGCAGTGGATCGCATTTTCTTGCCGATTTTCTGGAAATTCATTTGGATGGAAACCTGGCTATTGTGCCAGTTTATCTACCTGTCGATTGAGACCTACTTGCAGTCAAGACTAATAATACTCATAACCTCCTATGTCTTCATGAGCTCTTGTGACACCAGAGAAAATAAATAAATGGATAAGTCACATTAAAGCCCAGAGAGACTTGCGTTTAGTCACCAGAAGAAACTCCCAGAAGTCCATTTACAGTCAGTCCATTTGACTTGTTTACCCCTTTTGGTTAATTTCCATTAAGTCAGAGTTAGCATGAAACAGACTAGAACTAAAAGGCAACAATGTTTGTTTTTTTCTTTGTCTTTAAACCAGACCTGAACTGAACTACAGGTGTGAAAGTGACCAAACACTTTACTTGTGAATAATTACCTGATTTGATAATCCATGACCAGTTTTTTTACTGCACATAATCACACAAATACTTTACAATATGCAGTGGACAAACTCATTTGAACACATATAAATTAACAGTACTGTAGCTGCTATCATAAAGCTGCAGACACAGAGTGGGCCTGATCACACCGAACATGTCTTGAAGGCGGAACACGGAAAGATGCTCTGCACTATCTTTTTGGGGGCATTCAAGCTGCTCTTTTAACAACCTGATGCACTAAAATGAAAAGACAGCATGACAACTGCCTCACTCACACTGACAACAAGTACAAATGGTACCACCTTTGGCTGAAAATGTATGCAGTGACCAGGCCCTAAGACAGCTGGCACGCCTTTAATCTTTTGAGTTCACATGTGCTTTTAGAGACACTAAAGTTTCGTTCAAAGTACGGACCAAAGTTCGGTATGAAACTATGTTCATCTCTTGGACATTATAATAGAATCCACTCATGCAATAGTCTATTAGGCAGCAGGATAATATGAGTCTGTTGGGAACAATACAGTGGGAAAATTATGCATAGTAATAAGAGTATACTGTGAAAATAAACTGCAAGAAGTTGTATGGTGTGTGCATAAACGTGGGTGTGTTTTTGTGTTTTTCTATATGTAATTACCAATCAGAAAAAGGTCATTCTCATCCTTTGTCCGCCCTCAACTTTCCAATTGCTGGTATTCCATAGCTGTTATTATTCAGCTTCCTCTTTAAATATTCAATTATCATTAACCTCCATTTTCTGTGAGTCAAGAAAGGAGATCAGTTCTTCTCTCAGAGGTCTTCCAGTTGTTGAATAACAATGAAAACATCTCACTTGGTTGCTATAATATAATAATAGCTCTTTTGCCAGTGTATTTCCATGTGTCACACGGGGTTGACAGCATAAGAGCTTCATTCAATTGGAGTCAAGTATTTAAATGAAGTTCACGAGGAGAAACACACTTGAGCCCTTTTCTGCTCAAAAAGCACCTTGTGTCAAATGTTATTTGCAACTTTATTTAACTGTAGTTAAACATTTAATGAAGTCCAGAGGGAGGAGCTCACTTGAATGCAACTGTACTCATTGTAATTACTTCTAGGCCGTATTCCTGGGGAACATTAGCATGAAGAGTGTGGGGGATGTGCCATGAAGACAGTCTAATACGCTAGTGTAGCAATGTAAGGTGGCTAGTTTACATTTCACTGTGATTGTACCTTATATGATTACATGTGACAAATAAACTTGATTGATTGATTATGGTTACAAATTCACAAGAGATGCACAGCTGCAATTGTGTTACCATGCCTAATTTTGTAAGACACAAGAACCAGATTGCAATTAGCTAAAAAGCTAACTTGAATGATTAGAGAGAACTTAATAAAATAAAAGTAGGCTAATAATTGGCAATGACTCATGTTTTTCATTCTGAAGCGGCCATTTATAATCAATGAGGCCAGTGGGAAAGCATTGCCACTTTGTGCAGTAAACAGTTGACCTCTTTTCTTTCTTTTAATAAATGTCTCAATTGTTCTGTTTGCTTGTTGCAGAGCACCCAACCCAGAACTCTGAGACTTGCCTTTCTTCTCAAGTTCAAATGATTGCTTTGTATGTTGGAATACATTAAATATTCTTATGAGAGGTCCTGTTTTCTCCTGTGGACCACAGGGTGTCTTGTGCAGGCCAAAAGCCAGCACAACACAACCAATAATTGAAAGCAGTTCCAATCCAAGCTAAATCAAACAAAGCCTACTGTGTGTCTCATCAGTCAGTCTGATTGTGGGTGTTTTTGATGCTTTACAGCAGGCCATTTCTGGGTCTCCCATATGGGGACTCTTTGACTTCCCACTGAATCTCTGTTAGTCCCATTTCTCTCTTACACATAACTAGTTTGTTCTCTGTTGTACACTCCAGTGAGTTTAATCTGGAGTATCCTTCTTCCGTGTCTCTTGATGCTCTTTCATATTTGCCTCACCTGTTAGCTATATGTTTTCTCATTATTTGAATGCCAATTAGGTCTAAACAGCTCCCGGACATTTTGTCTGTCGGCTTTTACTTAGTTTGACTTTTACCCTTACTTGAAGAAACAAATGAGATCATATGTCCTTAAACCTGCAACCTGCAACCTGCAGTGGAGTTGTAAGCTAACCTGGAAAATTGTGGTGTATGTGTGCAGGGCCGTAGCTAGGAACATTTTTTAACCAAGGTCCATCAGCACAACTCCGTGCCAGGCTGCCGGGCTGTGACGCGACTAGACAGTTTGCTAAGCGCTGTCCTCCCTTGTTATCCTTCATTTCAGACAAAGGTAGACAAAAGCAAGCTTCTAATTTCTAGCTGTCAACCATTGATTTTGCCTGCTGAAATGACAACTGCTGCTGGCCGATTTCATCAGCTGCAGCTGGACAGAGCTGCTTACGTTAGCCCACACGAAGTGGGGAAGTACTACACAGTGGATGTGCTAGTCGTGAACAGGGCTTTTTTTTTTCAACATAACCTGTAACTCCAGAAACTCCTGGCCTTGGAAGTAACAGGCTATATTACTGCTGTAGGCAGTAAGCTAGTGAGCCAGACTTGGTAACGTTTGCAGCTAAAGTTAGAGTGTATAATCAGACTTGAATCCATTCCTTTCAGTAATTACAGATTGAAATATGGCATCAACAAGAACCAGGGAGTGTGGGATGTTATCATGGAGGTGCTTGAGACTGGTGTAAAACCACCAGAAAAAAGGCAGTGTGATCCACATCACACTGTTCAGTCACACAAAAACAACAACACAACCAACCAACAAACAAAAAACTCTGTCTGATCTCTGGAAAATGTGGCATTCACAGTCTGGAGAATTTGTTGCATGGGCTACCAAATATACGCTGACATGCTGGTTACTGTGGAAACCAAAGGCTTGTTGACTTCATAGCTGACCCTGTACTCAGCCAAACAAAATGTTTTCAGATCCACTCTGAAAACAGTGAACACGTTTTGTCTGTGAAATAGATAGATAGTCTTTATTGTCCCAGAGAGTGACCCCTGAGCCACCCCTTAGTTATGCTGCTATAGGCCTAGACTGCCGGGGGACTTCCTATGATGCACTGAGCTCCTCTCTCCTCTTCTTCCTCTCCATCTGTACGTACTCATATCCCATCAATGCTTGTTACTAACTCAACTTCTTCCCGTAGTTGTGTGCTTTCTCTCCTCTCTTTCTCTCTCTCTCTCCTTCTGTTGCTGTTCTGTGTTCCTGCAAGTGTACAGACATGCAAATATGAAAATCTGTGCTTCTCCACAGGTAGTGTATGTGCAGATGTGTGCTCGGACACGTGCTGTATGTTCATGCGTGTTCCAGTGTATGCAGATGTCTGTGCATGTTGCGCCTAACGGGATTCTCCAGGTTAGGAAACACCTGAGATCCTTCTGGAGGCTGCTGAGATCACACGGAATATAAATATGAAAATGTCAAACTGTGTCACACTGTTCTGTGCGAACACCTACTCACAGGTAGCAAATCAGTGCAGCCTTTGAAAATGACATGAGCTACAGGACGTAGCTGGCAGGCAGACACAAGCGTTGCTATGCTACCATACAACAAGCATGATGAACTTGAGCTTCAAATGTCTCAGGTTGTAACCTTGTTCTTATTGCAAAACAGTGAAGGAAGGGGGAAAGTATTGTTGCACTTTAGCCTGTCAGTTTAGTGCCTCAAACCAGCTGCAGACTATTTTAGAACACAAAGCTGCAGGGGGAGGACAGAATGTGAGCATGTTGTAGAAATGTTGGGGAGATGGCTAATAGCTTTCATCTTCTTGTCAAAACGTCATCATTCTAGAATTAGTTTTTCTCAGTTGACCCACCTGGAAAAACAAATATTACATGAGTGAAATATAATAAGGTTTTATAAAGGCTTCAAGTCACCAGTAAAGAATAGAAACATAACTTCAATGGGTAACACAATGGGAAATATGCTTAAGGGCCGTGTTATACTAGAAAATAAGTGGTTGAAGCGGCTGTGTTGTCCAGCCACGGAAATCAAAAGTGTCCATAGTTGTTCTGAACGGCCACGCTAGAAGTCGGGGTGAACAGCCAGAGGTCACAGAGAGAGGGGATACGTGGTATTGTTTAAATAACCATGCATTTTAAGAGTCTGTCCTGGAAGATATTCATCGTGTTGCACTTGATTGTACACGTGAAAAGTGGCAGAAACAGCTGTGGAGAGCCTGAGGGAGAAGTTTAAACCCTGGCTCTTTTCTTACTTCCGTACAGCTGACCGATCACGGTGTGAAGTGGGTGTGAATATCGGATGGTCAGTTTCAGAAAGTTACGGAAATTGTCGAGTGCACACCACGTAATTCCAACATCAGAAATGGGGAGGGAGGGGAGGAGGTTCCAAAGCTATTGCAACAAGCAGTTCTGATGAAGCCTGCTGGCAGCGTAAGCCTAAATCGAAAAAATTCTTAACATTGACTCCACATACCTGCTGGCGTTAGTTATACCATAGGGATAAGAACAATCCCTGTCTTCGTCCTCCTTGTCTGTTAAGTTTGCTGATGTCTCTTTTAATAGTGCCATGAGGGTGGTGGTGGGGGCAAAGTCAGTCATTTTTTAATCATACACAGGATCTTCAAAGAGCAGCAATCAACAACAGGTTAGCTCGTAAAACACAGGAAGGAAGTTAACTGGCCAGAGATAGTGATAAATGAGAGGAGCACCGACACTCTGGAAATGTATTAACAATGAAGTGGGAAGAGATAGGTTAGAAAAATGAAGATGAAGAGGGAAACTTCAGGAAAAAATATTCCTTACTGGACAAAAATGTCATGACAGATATAACATAACAGTTTAATAAGAAACGATAAAAAAGACACGCACATCCCAGTGCCCAATAGGATGGGTGCTGGATCAAAAAAATATCTAGCAAAGTTGAAACAGTGTAGCTAATAATTTAGCATTTAAAGGAGCTACTAAATAATACATTTTAAAGCCATTATTGGTAGAATTTACATGTGATTAAAGCTGCACTAATCAATATCAATATTTTTATATTAAAGCTGGGGTAGGCAAAATCTGTGCAACCTATGCAAAACCTTCCGCCTCTCTCTCTGCTGCCTCATATCACTCTGCTAAGCCCCTCCCACCAAACCTTCAACTTCGACAGCCCCAGGCTTCAGAGGCAGCTGCAACGCCATCCAGCAGCGGGATGAGAGGCTAGTACACCACACACATGCCACCGTACCCCCTCAGAAGTTATTCCCCACTGTTTGTCATCATGCCTCTTTGCCACGTTGATACGAGCGCCATGGCATCGAACATAATGAGCCTGAAGCTCCATGTGGAGCCGGGACGTGTTGCTTTGTACTATTTTTCACAAGTTGCAGGATTTACCGCCATTGAATCAGGCCTTCACCGTCTGAAGGGACATGTAAGCGCGTCTGCATTTGTAGAACAGCCAATACAAACGTGCCGTCTCTCTGAAATAACCTGTGATTGGCTAAAGTCTCCCGTCAGGGGCTAGATTTTCTGAAGTCTGAAAACAGAGGCAAGAGGGGGGGCTGAAGTAGAGGTTTGCTCTCAGACCACTTGAATTACAATATGTTGCACGGGAAGAAAGTTGACTGAACAGAAATGATGATGTAAGAAATTGTTTGGTGATGGTGATGTAAGAACTTTGTTGAGTTTGACAGCATACAAAAATAATAATGAGGCTGGATGTGCATGAATTAATACTGAAGCAGGAAGAAAAGCCTTACAGAAATCAGCAGAAGAATCAATGAGAAACAAGAAAGAAAATATATTGCTTATTGAACCTGAGCAAAATATTAATTACAGATGCAACAGTTTAGTAGTTACAGAAAGTACTAGAAATGTATTTTGAAACCACTTTGTAAGAATTTCCATGTGAATATTGCATCTTTCAAAGGAGTCAGATAGCATTAGTTTTTGTTTGTAGAAAAATGAAACAATCCCAGTGAATATTGGTGCAGTTTGGAGTATTTGTTGCTTTTTGAGGGAGGCTTGGCGGGTGTTAGAGGCATACACTGCTGTCTGCCAAATTTTTAATTATTTTTTGATACTATCACTGGGGAGTGCCAAGCTTGGAAATTTTGACATATGGGGGCTTTAAGTCTGCATTCTCTGTATCAAATGTAATAATGGCCTGAGAAAATTGAAAGAAACAAGAAAACCTGTCGTGCTTTATCTATTTTTCATTGATATATATACTTGAATTTAGACCAAATAAAGAGATTCAAGTTGCATAGACAAGTGTTTTTGTAACAATACACCTTTCTCATCAGCTTGAATCAGCAAGTGAAGCTGCAACCAAACAAAGTGTCCCATCCTCACTTTTTCTGACCCTGTTCATCTCTGAAATCAACTCCCGCTGGTGATTAGGGAGGAAATTCTGTAGAGACCATCAATATTTATTCTCATTGTCACGTTGCTGACACCAGCACTGTCTAGCCCGACAGCAGTACAGTCTCTTCTGCTCTCTGAGCTGAGACAGCAGGAACCTGCTGCTGGCAACCCAGTCAGTGCTGCCACACAGTGTGTCCACACTCTCTGTCTGCTGTCTGTATGAGTGTAAACGAGGCTCAGTGTGTCTGCCCGGAGTCGTGAGTAGTGTTAAGCACAGCTGTGTGTGTGCTTCTGTCTGCTCAGCGACTCTCTCTCTCAGACACTACGCTGAACTATTGTCTCTACCTGCCAGTGGTTGCAAATTCTAAAAATCTCTAAGGATTTGATGTTGCAGGGTATTGTACTGTGTGTTGTTCCAATAAAGTCACACGAGACTTGACTGACGATCTGAGGCTTGTACATTCAGTGACCAACTTTATCTTAATACAAAATGTTGTGTGCTGCTGATTTATAGACTCATTTTCTTTGAAAGTAAAGCCTGTTTACAGTTGTTGGGGACTACTATATGTGAAAAAAGTTGTGTAAACCCTGTTTTGTCTCCAGAGGAAGCTGTGTGAAGTCTGATAAATGTACGCAAGTGATGTCACTCGAGTCACCGTCGGTTGGGGCTGAAGACTACAAGTTTGGAATTGAAAAAAATCTGGGGGTGTTGAGTAAGAAAGAAGTGAGCTTTCCAGATCTCTGTAGCCCTCTCCTCATCTCTGCTTGAGGCTAGTGGCACGAGGCTACATTAGCCGCTGCTAGTATAACACACCCGAATCTCTGACAGAACTGTCAGCTGTGGAGTTGCATTTTGGATAATGCAGGCCCAAAGTTTTGACAGGGAAGAAGAATGTATGGAATAAAAAAGACGATATCTGGTTCTCCTGCATTGATTGATTTTTTTTAAACTGTCTATCGTGAGTCAATCAGTTATAGAAGTGCAATGCTAAATTGGTGAAGTACACTTTTAGTTAAACGTAACCTGTGGAGTTTTCTTGCACATGAACAAAGTTATATTTACATATGTTGTAAACACATTGTGTGTTTCCTTGAGGTATGAAAACCATTTCCTCCGACATGGCTGTAAAATGATGAATGCATTTTCCTGAGCCTCATAAACTCTCACACTATTTTTTCTGTAGCATCAAAAAGTCAGTTAATCTATTTCAGTAAATATTTTCATGCTATTCATGTATGCAGCAAATAAGCAGGAAGTCAGCCACCTCAGCCAGGGGAAGTCTCTGATGTGCATGCTTTCAACTGGCTCGCCCAAAATGCACATGCTCTATGCAGGGATTCTGATAACTGTATTTAAAATAAACATTTCAAATACATAATAATATATTGTAATTTGTGTTTGATGGACTTGGTTTCTTGGATAGAAATGGTTTCATATTTTCTATGAAAATATTTTAGTGTTTTGTTCGGTTTTTTGCATTTTAAAAATACTAAAACTTTCACGGAAACTGTCTGTGTGATGACAACACAAATATGCAAACTAACGCAACGGCAATTGGACAGTGTGCCCGGTAATTTGCCCAGGCTTGTTCCAAAGGCATGACAATGGAGCATAAGGTGGGTGAAACATGTTGGTTGGTTTATTTCTATCAAGTATAGCAGAAAACACAACAGTGTGTAACAGCTGCCATTGTATTCAAGTGTTACTTTTTGGTAGGTATTAGTCCCTTTTACCATTTTAACATATTTGTTAAAATTTTAACATATTTGTTAAAACGGTAAACTAAGTTAATTATATAGCAAGCTGTCCTCAAAGCTAACGTTAGCTTTTATAAACTTTCGTTGTGTTTTTTGAATCTTGTATAGGAACACATTTTGATGTATTTTTGGCCAAATCTGGCTCTATGTACCCAAAAACACGGAAGTGTACGGGCCCAGTGAGCAATTTTCTTTGGAATGAAAGGGGAACTTCTTGGAACACAGTATTCAGTTGTCTTAATGTCTTAATCATGTCGTTACCACCACCAACAATGGCATGAAACCGTTGGCAGAAATGTGTATTGCATGCTAATGTGTGAGATACTAACAAAACACGCACAGCACACCTCCTTAAAACCTTTCTCCATAGCACTACTGCAGGTCAGAAATTCCACAGGGTACCTTTGTGTTTAGGGAAAGATCAAGATTTTGTTTAGTCTTGAATATCATGTGCTTCAAGATTTGTTTACTACTATACTATTACTATAAAAATCATGTTTCAGTTGCCAGGAGCCAACATTGTATGGAAAACAAATAAAATAGGTTGCTGATGAGCGTTTTGCAGATATATTCAGTATAAACATTCTTTTGTGTTGAGAAAAAAATGTTAATGAAGCAGCATTAAGCATCCTACAAAACATATTTGATAATGCATAATTAGTTATACATAAATGTAATTTTTAGGAGACATGGTTGCAATAACATCTTGGTGTTGGAATTCGGTTGATACATCACTGACTGGCTGGATTGGTAATTATATTAATATATTATGTGTTTGAGTTTCAAGGGTTTTTGGGTATTGAAGTTCCAGTTGACTCTCACTTCCATCCATTACCACTATGACAAGCTACCTGGTGTGGCTTTAACAGGACAGAGGGAGCATTCTCATTTCAAGCTAACAATCTTAGATAGCCATTTTTGTGGCACTTGTCACTTTTTACACCACCATTGGACTTTTAGAAATAAGCATGAACATAAGCCTCAGTATAATGCATTGGACTCAAACTGACAGACTGCCATGTCAAACTGATCACACTGAAACTTCAGTCAGTTGAACACTCCAACTTTGAGTTTTATGCAGTCCGTTTTTTGGTCTAACAACCAAATCTGGTCCTTTTTGCCTTTAATCCAGCCCTTGAGACTTGTCTTGCCATATGTCCTTCTATGCAGTGCCTAAATAGAAATGAACCAATTACCAAGAACAGCTTGACATGGGACCATGTCATCCTGTCGGCGAGCAACCACCCCCTTCCTCCTAGCAACAAGACAACTGCTGCAACAGTAGACAAATCAATGAGTGCAGGTCAATTTCTGCAGGAAAAGTCCTTGTGTGCGACAAGGGCTGTCTAGCGGAGTAGATGAATGGCTATAGAGAGGCCTGTTGAATTCCTCAATCTCCTAAACTATAATAGAGCTTACTGCCTTCTTGCCAAAGCTCTTCCTTTTCCACTCTTCTGGCAAGTGCCTTTCTGTGAGCAGGAGGAGAGGGGAGAAGTAACAATCATGAGCATTTCTCCCAGAGAGACGGCATGTGTGAAGGGATTTGTAGGTCAGAGACAGAGAATACAGGGGTGGGCGGACCGAGAGTGGAATACAGACAAATATCTAGAGAGTGAATTATTTGTGCATCCTGGGAGGGTGGAGGGAGAGTCAGAGAGGGGGTGAGACAGATGGAGGGCCTGGCAGTGTAATCAGTGGAGTAGCAGTAGTGGTTAACAGTTGATCATTCACCCCACTACACTCTCCTCAGAGCTGATAGACTGGGCTGTGAATATCCTGGAATACATACAGATAGATTGCAGCCGTTCTAAATTCAGCTTGGTTTTTGTTTTTATGAACATTATATACTTATGCTTCTTTATGAAATGAATCACCGGCAGGCAAAGGAGGAAAGACAGCATGGGCTATACATCAGGCTCACCGCAAACAAGTCTTTTGGCAGTAATAATAAACAGTGAATACAGAGGCCCTTTACTTTCCAAGCACATACAGTTGCACCCAATCAAACTGTGAAGCTAGATTAAGCTGTTTCTAACCTCTGCAGGGGTGATGGTGGTGGTAGGTTTATGCAGGGGAAGAGAGAGCTGAATTAAGCAGCACAGCAGGTTCTTTTATAAAAATGTATCACAACATAGGCGGCGTTTACGTGGGTGCTCAGAAGCTCGGGCACCCACGGGTAATTGTGAACACCTACAGGGAAATCATAGCATTCGGTGACCATATCAGAGGAATAGTAAATGTTGCCCAATTAAGATGAGAGGATTGGGCAGCGTGTCATAGCACTGTGAGCTAAACCTGTGTTCATTTATAAATTTAACTATGTTGTCGTCCTGTAGTCCTGTAGGCTTTAATCACTCCTCTGGTAGCCATGATGGCAGCTGTACTGTCTGGATTAAATGTGCTTTATGGTAAATTGCATTATCTTGTCGCTTGTCTAAATAGCTTAAAATGTACCAATCTGAGCATGTGCGTAGGACCCCATTTACCCTTGCACTTCATGCATCTTGGGATAGCTGTCCGATCTTATAAAAGCATAAAAGCAAAATGCATCCAAGAAGCTTTCAAGACGGATTGAAATCTGATTGCAGGTTGAGACACATTCTAGACAGGTGTTGAAAAGGTGCAACTCAGCCAGAAAAGGTGCATTTGAGAGAGAGAGAACAGTGCCAGCAATTTGAAACCCATACGGTCACGCTGAAGTTGAGCCGAGCTGTTTATCTGATCCCTGATCAGCTCAACCACTGAATGATCTGTGTGGGTGAGAGAGCATTGATCTTTATGGGTGAGGGAGTGGCATGAATGAGAGTCTGTGAAGACGAATTCTTACAATGGATACATGCTGGAACCTTCAAATGTTTTGTATCCTTGCTTGAAAAATGACTTGAATGATTAATCCATTATCAAAATATTTTTATTATGACCTTTTATGACCAGAAAAGCCTAACCAGGGACAGGGGTCGCAAATTAGCCTAGGCTAGAAATCCTATATGCAATACAATAACATACAAGCAAGCAAGAACATCAACATGTTACCAACGCAAGCAAGAACATCATCATCTTCTTGGTGTTGTCACTATAGTCTATAGTCACCTATAGATGAATCTGTGTTGTAGGCATAAGTAGACAAGCTCCCATTACTGCAGCAACACCAAATCAGTCCAGCAGATCCAGTAAAAACCCTATACTGCACATATTATGGTTTTTCATTAAAGTGTAACTCCACCCTCAAATTCAACAAGAACCCTCTCTCCCAGCTATAAAAAATGCAACGAGTGAGAGAACGACTGTAGGAGGCGTGGCCTCGTGGCTACGTAGTGTGTGGGTCAGGGGACATGGGGGAGACTGGCTGACACTGAGTCTTTTTTATATACATTTCATGACGTAGACAGGTCCCAACTGGTTGACTCTATCTCAGCACTGGCCCTGCAGGTTCAGGGCTGATTTAAAACAGTAGATGGTGTGGTGAACCATTTTCAATTCTTATACGATTCTTATACATTTGGTAAGAAATGTTAATATTGGAGCGCCCCGGTAGCTCACCTGGTAGAGCGCGTCCTTACCGCAGCAGCCTGGGTTTGATTCCAACCTGAGCCCTTTCCTGCACGTCATCCTCTTTCTCTCTCCTGTCTTTCCTGTCTCTCTCTGCAGCTGTCACAATCACATAAAGGCAAAAATGCCCAAAAAGAAATATTGTCAATATTAACACCAGCATTGATGTGTGTCATCACAGTACAGTCATATCATTTAGTTTACAGCTCAGAAAACATGTTTAAGTGTGCACTACCTCTTTAAAAAAGGATTTCATCCAATTTTTGGAAGACTGAGGCTCTTTGATAATGTGTCCATATATAAATATATTCTTTTCTCAAAAACAAATATGCTTCTTTAGATGTTCATACACATGTACATATTTAAACATGTATTATACCTTCCACTCAGACCATGACCAAATGTTGTATTTATTCTGATTACACGGCAAGGAATCATGGTGTTTGATGATTTAAATGATAAGCTACTGGGTTTAATTAGCTGCTCCACACTGCACTTTCACATCCAGACAGTGGAGTTCGGACAGAAGCTGTACGTTAGTGTTGTTTTTCCCAAAGCCTGTGTCATAACTGATTTCAGACTAGTTCTTTGAGACTGAATAACTTCAACATTCACACAGACTACCTTCATAGACCACCAGTAACAACAAGTGTCGGTAAATCATCCAGGACTGATATCTTGAGGAATTTATCTCTAAGCTAGATGGCTGCAGTAGTATGAAGAAAAAAGACAATTCCAGAAAAGTCTTGAAACAAGTTGAGTGAGTGTTATTTTAAGAGGGTGCAGCTTGTATGTAATTGAATGTTTTCAAGTTTACTGTCAAGTGCATTTGTTCCACAGGGGCAAAACACTTGGCTGCAAGCAGATCATTCAATTTCAATTTCCAGCTGTGGTAGTCACTAAGGTGTAAGTCTCTGTTTCCATTACAGTTTCCTGTTGTTCTACCCAAATCAAAAATGTTCATTTTCCTTTCACCTCCTCATCCTTAGATATTAATGCCATTGGAATGTCAGTGGACCGCTTTTTTATTTATTAACAAACTAACCCATCACATCTGCAGTTTGTCTGTGTTGAATCAAAGTAGCTGATTTTAGCACAAATTGCCTTTCCATCCTCGATTAAGTTGCTCCAATTACAGAGAAAAAAAGCTGAAAGCAAAGGTTAAGCCCTGGCTCAATTAGCACACCTAGCTAATTAGAAGACAATACAGGAACGCAGCATAAGACAATATACTACAGATTTCTGTGGACATTCTCAAAACCCTTCAGTTTTCAAACCAAAAAGAAAAAAAAACAGTTAAGGATGCACAATAAGTGTGTTTTAGTTCCCAGATCCACAGTTCTGTTTTACATACTAATTGTCTTTAGCCCCCTACAGTTCTAACAATGACATGAGTAATTTACTTCAGAGGTAGATATCTTTACATTTCCCCTGCTGCTTATGTCCCTCCTGCACTTTCTAGACACACTACAGTACTAAGCTGTTTCTAGTCTGTTACTTTATTCATATCAAAGGAAACTTTTTTACAATCTAAAAATCCACCTCCTGCATCCTCAGTTATATTCCTATATGTTTCACAATCCTGTCTACTGGCTCATCCCCTGCCTGTCAAACACCCATTGTAGATAATTCATTTTCTCTTCCATTAGTCATAAGCTTGAAACAAAGTTGTGTTGAACTTAAATGACCTTTTACAGCCTTGAAAATTTTCAAATGCATAGTAGAGATAGTCAGAGGAAAAAAAACAAAACAATATATTCTGTATAACCATTAAATTTAACTGAGATTTTTATTGATCCAGGTGCAAGAATGAGTACTTCACTATTAAATAATTTTTATAATGTTACTCAGGTATCTCAGCCCTGAAAAACTTGTAAAAATATTGACAAGTGTCAGACAAAGAAATCACAGCAATCAAGGTCAGTGTACTCCAATCCATTAACAATATACTGTCAGTCTTTGAACACCAATGCCCCAAGAAAGTAAAGGAAAGAAGGAAAATACTGCTAGAGATCATGAGACAATACTGGGAGAAAGGAGGACGAGATGTGTTGACTGCAGATGAACTCTACATCAACATACTATGTCAGAAATACAACAGAAGAGCAGCTGGTGTATCTGTTTACAGTGCAGCCAAACAAACTTGTGTTTTAATAAAAAAGTAAGCAATAATAATTGCTGATCTGATGTCATGCTTTACATGGCGCAAGTAGTTTTCTGCACAACAGCAGGAGGAGTTGAAGGTGTGCAGCCTGTTCCCTCCAGCTCTTCATCTAACAACTCACTGCAGCTGCTCCTGACTCTTCTATTACTCTCTGACAGATTTAAACTGATCCACTGTCAAAAATATGAAATATATGATTCAGCCCCCCTCCCCAACCCAATAATTTTCATACAGTCCCTAGGGCTCCTAAATCTGCCCCTGCTTCAATCGAAACAAATTCATTTCCAGATAAAGGAGGTTTCCAACACAATTATTTGATTAGCGATTATCAACTACAAACACTGATAAACTAGGAGGGATAGATAATCTAGATGGAAAGCTCTTGACATTGGTGGCCAGCTGTTTGGCTGGACCTGTTTGCCACATATTTAACACCAGCATAGAAAATAGTGTCTTCCCTTCAGCATGGAAAGAGGCTAAGGTTATTCCTCTACAAAAAAATGCAGCAGAGAGATTTAGCAGTACAAACAGTCGGCCAATCAGTCTGTTACCACTTCCTAGCAAATTGCTAGAGAAGATGGTTTGTGAACAAATACAGTGTTTTATAAAAGAAAATAATTTAGTTACTGACTTTCAGCATGCCTATCGCAAAGGGCACTCAACTGGAACGGCATTAAAACAGATGACAGACTGCCTTAAATATATTGACAATAATAATTTAGTGGGAGCAGTGATGCTAGATTTTAGTTCAGCTTTTGATGTATTGGACCATAAATTGTTATTAGATAACCTAAAATGTTACAAATTTGCACCTCACACTATATGCTGGTTTAACAGTTATTTGTCTAATAGAAAACAATATGTATTTTATAATGGTAGTTTTTCAAATGTGAAAGAATTCCAATGTGGTGTACCACAAGGAAGCTGTTTGGGGCCATTGCTATTCTCTATCTTTACCAATGATCTTCCTCTTGTTCTAAATCAAGCAAGAGCAGTTATATTATGCATATGATACAACAGTATATTTACTAGCAGTATCAATTGGGGAATTGTCTACAGCTTTGGATAGGGAATTACAATCAGTTGTAATGTGGGCATGGAGTAACAAGTTAGTAAACAAAAGTGTTGTATTTGGATCAAATCTTAGACTTAATCATAAGCCACAGTTAAACTTATCTGTACAGGGAGTGCCTGTGGAACAGGTAGAGGAAGCTAAACTCCTTGGTGTATTATTAGACAACAGATTGAAGTGGTCAAAGCATATTGAAAAAACTATTGCAGTTATGGGCAGAGGTCCGGCAGTTACTAAGAGATGTGCTAAATGTTTACCACAACAATGCATCTCAAATTGTTCAAACATTAGTTCTTACTCATTTGGATTACTGTCCAGTAGTGTGGTCAAGTGCGTCAAACAAAAACTTGGAAAAACTAGTTAGTCCAGAATAGAGTCGCACAACTCGTTCTGAACTGTAACAGAAGAGCTAACATCATCAGAATGCACTTAACCTTAGGTTGGTCATTGGTGAGGGACAGGACGGTTATTTCTCTGCTCTGTTTCATGAGAAGTATCTCATTGTCTGAAATCCCAAATGTCCTGTACCATCAATTATCATAGTAGTAATAGCCATCATTTTAATACTAGGCATGCATCAAGAGGTTGTTACTCACTTCCTGTCTCAAAAACTAATGCAAGGCAACGTACTGTTATGTACAGAGGAATGAAAATATGGAATGGTTTTCCATCAGACATTACAAATTTAACAAGTAAAACTGTTTTTAAAAGAGTTTAAAGAAATACCTAATGGCACAGAATACCAGCTCCTCTCCAAATAGAACATGTTTTGCTGCATAATGTCTGACGATATGATCATTAATGAGGAACTTTCTTGTTAAGTTTTTATTTTTATTTCATTTTCTCAGTCACTGTATAAGCTGTTTTTAGTGGTGCTACTATCATTTTTGAGCTGTATCAAATGTTTCACTGACTAATAAGATAGTGTAGATACTTGTTGTCATTGTTGTTACTATCGTCATTAGTAGTTTTATTGTTGTTGATGTATTGTTTTTTTGTTTTTGTTTTTGATTTTATAATTTTCTTGTTTATTTCGGTTTGTTATTATTATTTTCTGTATTGTTCTTTAGTACCTTGAATTTTTAAATATATAATTGTTTTACATTATATTGTAATGTTTACATGTGTGGACCCCGGAAGAGTAGTTAAATAAGATTATATAAGAAGTTATATAAGTCATATAACTACTACTATAAGAGTAGTAGTTATATATAATATAAATATTTGCTTCTATGTTGTTTTATATATTTCTGTTTTTCAATTTCCACTTTCATTTGGTCTTTTTTTTTCACTTGTCATTTTAGCTTCATTTAATCTGTTGGTTATTATATTCAGTTGTCTTGTTTTGTCAATATGTGCTGTGAAGCAGTTTGCCACCTTGGTTCTAAATGTGCTTTGCAAATAAAACTATCACAACAGGAACATAATCACTCAGAATGTCATTGTATTTACTGGCATTTGCATTGCTCTCTGGGGAGTTCAGTGCATCAAAATCATGCCAGGAAAATGCATCACACAGAACTGGCATGAAACTATCAGCACAGGGACCTCAGGCCTGTGAATGTCTTTTAGCATGCAGTACACACAGAGTATTTCCCTGTGTTGATTGAGACGAGAGTGAAGGATGATTCAGCCAACTATGTGACCTTTAGTCCACGGCTAGTAGACTAAAGCCCCCGGTTTCTGAACCATTTTACTGGTAAAACTGCATGTTAGTTGTAACGAGATTTCTGCACGCTGAGCATAATATCTCACTGTATGAAGCTGTCAAAACACAGCTGTTACAGAAACTGCCTGCATGCCTTACAATAGGTGGTTTGTGGTCAATTGGTTCATAGTCTTTCCTGCTTTTCTGTGCACCATTATGTGTGCCTGACAAAGTGATTCCCCAACTTATACTGTACTCATTGTGGCCGGGCAACGATAGACAGGTGTACAATATTCTTTGCTGAGATATCAACACAAACCTTTCTTAAACTTGATTGGACAAACACACCACTCCCTGGTCTACCATTGGTCTTTGCTTCCATCTCTCAAACTGCAGAAACATGAAGGCTGTTTTGTAAATGTCAAAGTTCATCTTAACTATTCACGTAAAGCGACTGGTGTATCTGTTTCTAAACAAACCGTGGGCTTAGAGGATTCATCAAGTCACATTGCTTTAATAAAGAATAAAGTCAATATTGTTCAACAGATATAATGTTTATCACATTTACCATCTTAGTCTAGCATGTTAACATGCTAACATTTGCTAATTAGCACTAAAGATAAAGTACAGTTTAGGCTGATCGGAATGTCATTACTTTTGCAGGTATTTGGTCATAAACTAAAGTATTGAAAAAATGTACATTTTGACCTGATGATGGTGCTACATGAACACTCAGCTACTACAATTCATCCTGAGGGGAACGCAAATGTATGTACCTGATTTCATGGCAATCCATCCAATAGTTGTCTAGACATTTCACTCAAAACCGCAAATGTCAACCTTATTGGGATAACCAAAGTCATTAGGATTCATCGCCTGGGCAACAGTGGTGGATCGACCGACCAACACTGCCATCCCTAGAACCATGGGGTTTGTGGGGTATGATTTTCTTAAAGGTGCCCTGTGGAGCTTTCTTGTCAACAAATACAGTTTGTTTGCATTCAGCGTTTCTCACCAAAACACATTGTGACTATCCTTGATAGTCCTTGATAACAAATGTGTTGGATGCATTTCCTTCCTCATAAAACATTTGCAAAGCCAATTTTATATCTATTTTAAATCCTGCGTTGTTTACATCCATGTTTACTTACTAGCAGACTTCTTCTTCTCTGCAGCATATCTTGACATGTTATTACCACCTGTTGATCAGATATTGAAAAAATGGGAACCCACTCATATAAAAACTTTGTCAGAAATGCAACAGAAGAACAAGTGGTGTGTCTGTTTCCACCCACACAAATCGTGAGTTGAGAGGACTGATCACGGCTCATTGTTCTCTTGATCTCGTGCTGCACACACAGTGCGAGTAGTTTTCCACTTAACAGGTTGGCACACTAAAAGGAGTTGTTTACCTTGATGACATGTTGTTGACCAGCTCCTTATCTACTGTGACAGCTCAATGTGGCTGTTCCTGGTTGTTCCATTCCCCCCTACAATATTTAAAAATAGACTCCTGACAAAAACAAATGCTAAAAATGACCATATCTTGTTTGGTAAGCGCTAACAAATACATTGCATTTCTTATGTATACTTCACAATGAATGCCACCCAGTGGCTCGCTAGATGATTGCTTTTAATGTGAAGCAGCAGCAGAAAGAAATGTTCAGTTTGCATTAGCAGTAAATTAATACATCTCTTATATGGCTTAGTAAGCATTGGGGCTTCTATCAATGAGATAAAATTACAAAAAACATTGAAGTACATGCTGCATCATTTCCTGTGAATCTCGTGTGTGTGTGTGTGTGTGTGTGTGTGTGTGTAGGTAATCTGAATCCAGCCCGCAAATGACGGACTCCACCACTAGCAATGAAAACTACTATATAGAGAGACTATTTCTGAATGTAAATACACCAAATGCTATTGCATACAAAAATGCCAACCATAAATGAGGTTTTAAAAATATTCAAGGAGCGTTATTTTGTCTTACATAGATCTAATTTTCAAAAAAGCAAAACTATGTAGAGTTCTCTTAACAGCTGTCTTTTCTGACTTGTTTCTTGTCAAATCTAGCATCTAGGGAATAGATTGAAATTCTAACATAGTTTTTCAATTTATTTGTCTACTTGAAAGATTTTTCATAATCTAATGCACATAATGTTTAACAAGATAATTTATCTTTGATAATTAAAAGGCAAGACCTAATAATTTTAAAATAAGATGTGATTGTGTAATATGTCTTTCTTTGCAGTGAAAAAACCCGACAACAATAAGTTGAAAATAGGGAGATTGTAAAACAAACTTTTCAGCTGAGAGAACAAACTAACTCCCGGCAGTGAAAATCACAACAAGACGTTGGAACATGTCTGTCCTTATGGGAGTGGAACCTCAAAGGATGACAAAGCCTAGAGTCAACATAGTTCAAAGTCTGGATGAAGATTTGTGCGGCATCCCTCAAATGGAATCTAGATCCTTGCTGAACATTGGTGTTTGGTGGCTTGCAGTGGTTGATGTGGGTGTTTATGAAATATAATTCCCATTGGCTGTTCTCTGTGTGGTCGCCGTACATGTACACATTATGTTGCATTTCATTTCACTGAATTGGATTATGTTAAATTAAAGTGCTGCACACAGAGAATGTTCCCACATGTCTGCACACACTTTCTAATGTGTAACACTCTAAGATCAATAAATCATAAGGACATTCACTTCTAGACATTAGTGTGATTACCATTAACAAGTGAGACCATTATGGAAAAAACTGGCAGACTCCATCCCGAATGGGCTGTGTTTTATGCCACAGAGTGGAGAAGTATGGCAATGTTTTTGTGGCATTTACAGAACTAAAGCTTTCAGGGTTTTAGAGGTTGTTTTTTAGAGTTGGAAGGAGTGAAAACTGATGTAACAGGAATAGCAATGTCAGTCAGTTGGTGGTCAACCACTCAGGTCCAAACTAAAAAAAATATCTCTAAATTTTGTACAGACATTGATGGTCCCCAGAGGATGAATCCTATTGACTTTGGTGACCCTCTGACTTTTCCTATGGCACCATCTAATTTTTGCATTTTAATCAGCTGGCCAAACATTTCCATTATGCAGTGAAATATCTCAACATTTTTGGTTGATTAGCACAATATTTGGTACAGACATTCATGGTTCCCAGATAATGTTTCTTAATTACTTTGTTGATACCCTGACTCTTCCTCTAACATCATCATGAGGTTGAACTGGTGTGGTTTTAGGTGAAATGTCTGAATGGGTTGCCATGAAATTTTGTACGCACATTCGTGTTCCCCTTGGGATGAATTGTAATCACTTTTGTAATCCTCCGATTTTTACTTTAGCACCATCGTCAGGTCAAAATTTTAATGATCAAATACACCTCATCTGTACTTTGTGTTTAGCTGTAATGCAGGGCAGCTGTGGCTCAGGAGGTAGAGCATGTCGTCCAGTAATCCCAGGGTTGGCGGATCGATTGCATGTGTTAAAGTGTCCTTGAGCAAGACACTGAATCACACACTTACACTGAGTTGGTCTACACTACAGAGGTTTTATGCCAATTGTGGAATACAGTCAGATGTTGCTGTAGCTTCACTTGAATGACTAGCTGCCTGCAGGGTTGTTCTAGCCTGTGATTGGTTGTCTCATGTTCCATTCGGCATGGAGCTCACCAATTTATTTGTCACAGTTGATTTCGCTTCCTGCCCTGTTGGATCTCAGTCCTGTTTTTTTTCAAACCTTTGCTTGACTATTATGCTACTTTGTTACATTCTTTCCAATTTTGTGATGATATGTGTATAATTCTGTTGCAGCATCAGCATTTTTTAACTGTCAAAGTGACAGATGGCATATGGAACTATCTATTCAGAGTTTTAAAATTCAGAAAATGACAAATGTCTGCGATAACACAAAACCTTGCTTCCAATATGTTCTTCGGTTTTGTTTGGGAACAAGAGAAAAACTTAACCCATGAATGCAAAAATCCTCTTTTCCCCTCATATTTGCAAGGGAAACATGGTATTGAAGTGTGTAGAATATGAAAATCTTTTACACTGATGCCCCATAGTGGTAGTATCAGAACGACCCACAGATTCTTTGGAAGTGCTTAGTGTAGTGTGTTAGGTGAAGGCAGGGACACGCATTAGGACTGTTGTGCCGATTATCAATATGATTTGGGCGTGATGATTGATTGGACCAAGTTGGACCAGGTCTGTTCCAGTATGGGTCAGTTGGTGTTGACAGTCGGCAGAAAAAATCATGAGTGTGACATGTAAAGAGTCTAATCTAAAGTCTTCAGATCCAATTGCTGCCAGTCGTTCTCATAAAGATTTTTTTAAACATGTTTGTGATTTGCAACTGATGTCGGCGACCAGTGACATTGCTTGTGTGTCAGTCATTGTGCATGTGTGTGTCTTTTTTCACCTTAGTGCGGGGGATGTTTTCCAGCTCCCTCACACACCTCCAAGCCAATGTAAAACTCTAAACTTCGGCCAACCATTGAGTATCTTTGCTTTTGGACGTTTGGCAGAGGACCCTGTTGTCACTCATCTCAGTCAAGGCTCTTTACTGTCCTGAGCCCACAGTGGTGGAATGAACTTCCCACTGATGTCAGGACAACAGTAGTCTGACTCACAGGAAGTAGGCTGCGGGTATAAGCCTGCCACTGGCTGACTATTTCAGTCAGAATTCTCCTCCCCTTCTGCTATCTGTGCATTACCGTTTACACTATTTTGGAAGGGCACCATCGCTGAATCCTGAACTTAGCGCCACCCAAGGCGACTATGATTGGTTTAAAGAAATACAAACAAGCTAGAGTGTTTTTTTCCCCTATACCAGAATGATAATGGCTTCAGCCAGACATATCTCCAGCACTGGCACAGCGCTAAAACGAAGTGTGGAGATGTGGAGGTCTGGCTATGCGAGACTTGGACAACAGACTCATCCTCTACTTGAATGCACTTATTGTAAGTCACTTTGCACAAAACCGTCTGTCATATTAATGTAATGTAAAGTGTAATGAGTAGCCCTTAAAATAGAATTGTTTTGAACCAGATGCTCAACAATGGTCACATTTGTTGGTGGTAATTACAGCAAGCTGTCACTACTGACAATGATGTACATCTTTATATACTGTCAAAACAGACAGGTCGCACTCCAAAACACCACTGACATCGTTTTTCTTACCTTTTTATAGCAAATTGTGATCATTATGAAAAATCTGCAACTTAATTGCTTACGGTTGGTGGGTGTTTTGGTGTGCAGCTGCCCTGTTGGTACAAACATTTCTGCACTTCAGCACATTAACTAATTGCTCATGCTCACACGACACAGAGCTCCTTTAAAGACTTGATAAAACAAGGTAAAATAGATACAATAAAAAGTTAATATTACACACTATTACACTGACAAACACATGAACACACACACACACACACACACACACACACACACACACAACAGCAGTACAGTTGCAACTGCACCTGTTTATACAGTACAGCAGTGGCTCTTATTTCCATTTACTATTAGAAAAAATACAGCAGTTATTAAACACCGCTGGATTTGAAATGTACAACAAATGAATACACCACCTGTATGTGTGTGTGTTTTACCACCTGTGTTTGAATGTGTATGTATGCAGATGTCTGTGTGCATTGTATTTCATGAGTCTGTTTATGTGACGGTGTGATTTGTCATTGGAATAAATACAGAGCTATTTGCATATTAAGTGATTTGTCAGAGAAGTCTGGCTGGGTGATAAAGTAAGTATTAGAATCCTGTTGGCTCTCATATTCATCAGGATTTGTCATTGTTTCCTCTTCTCCTCCACCTCGTTGTCATTTTTCTCTCTGCATGTCCATTTTTGAAGTCACATTTTCCTCTTTTCTCTCCGTCTAACTTCATTCCCTCCTCTGCTTTCCCTATCACAAAACTGTATTTCTTTTCAATGGATGGATGGACCTTTGTGTAGCTATAACCATGCATTATGGTTTCTACATGTCTATGGATTTTCTGTATAATATAAATTATCAATCTGTTATGATTTTCAAAATTTCTGATTTGGACACACCGTTAGTGTAACATCGTTGTCAAACTTTCTGCTGCTATTTTCTTTAATTAGCTATGGGGGCTAGCACTGCTTATGCTAACTACATACTTACCACAATACTACCATTTTATACTACATGTTAGTGTAGATGGATGCTTCAGAAGTGCTTACATGCTGTTGATGTCTCATGTCTGGCGTGAATTTGAGTTAATGTTAGAGCTATCAGACAAACATTAGTGACGCTAGGGGCCAGAATTTTTCTCCAATTACTACCTCCACTAAATTTGGTTGCAGCTGTTTACATGGCTAATGAAAATGAATATTCCACTAATATTCCCGTTTACATGCAGCCCTGCATACTTGATATCCAAGTCTTTCATAATGTTTAAAAGGTGTGTTTCTCCTTCTAACCAGAAATGTGGGCTTTTCTTTTGTGCATCATCTCTACCCCAGCCTTGCAAACTGTTGGCTAGTTGGTTTGCAGCGGCCCTGCAGCAAAAAGTTAAAACAGAATCAACTTTTGGAGAAACGCAACCGACGTCACGCTGTGGTGGCCGGTCACGCTGCCGACCAGACCAGAAGACGCCCAGGTGAAGAAGAACTTTGTTTACTATGTAGCACTGTAGCATTCCACTGTTTACTGAGCAACTGTGAAGGTGGAAAACGGACTGATTGATCGGTGCCATGATGACTGTACATCAGCTGTTCAACCCTCCCACAAGTAAGTACAAAGACATTAATCACTGTGTAGTCACTCGGCTTGTATCACTCTTCAAGTTGGGATTTCTGGTTAGTATGTGACACTCCCACACGACCGCACAACCCTGCGCTGAATCACCGCAACGCCTGACTCTGGCTGAATACGGCCTAATATTGGCATATCCCACATGACGGAAAATGCTATATTACCAATAAGGCCTAATTTGGAATATCCAAATGAAATATGCTGTTTACATGACCCGTATCAAATTCGGAATATTGTCAAATTCAGAAGAATAATGGAAAATTAGTGTACATGTAAACGTAGTCAGTGACACACAATGGAGTATTTAACTGTGCTCCCGTATCTGTATCATAAGGGCAGTCAGGCAGGTGCCTGAGCACTTCCCTGGGTCCATCACCATCAGCCCACACTGCATAATGTACTCTGTCTAGTCCAAAATTTAGCTGAGAATGTTGCCTCTGAGAGTCACTACAGAGATGTTTTGGGAGTGCAGATTCACACACACACACACACACACACACACACAGACAATCAAATGTCTTAGAGGAAAACTGGATTCCAGTTGCCGTGGTGCAGCCAACCAAAATATCCAGTGGCAATGGGCAGATTTTCACTCACATATTGGAGTGGTGACACTTCAGCAGACTCTTAATTTGGTTGTCAAAGCCAGACACGTGTAAGCCAGCAAGGCTCTCTCTATATTTCTCTCATTCTCAACCAATCAAGCGTGACTCTTCTTTTTACAAACGTTACTGACAATCTACACTTTGAAAGCATTTGTGCAGATATTGTCCCACACACACACTCACACCATCTCTCTCTCTCTCACTCACACACACACACACACACCCAATGGAGGAAGATAAAAGCAGGCATTCGGGCTTTGCATCAAAGCTGTTTTCCTTTGGGTTGTGTCTGAACAGCTAGCCTAAGGTGTGGCTCTTTTCTCTGTGGGAATCTTCTGTGTGTACTCGTGTGTGTGTGTGTGTTAATGTTAGCTATGGCTGGCTAGTAAGCATACAGATTGCAGAACCAAGGCCTGAGGTACATGTGTCTGGCTCAGGCTTCCTGTCTTCCCTCTTTGTTTCTGTCTCTTTCTTGTTGTATGCCTGCTTTCATTTTTTTTCTTTTCTTCTCATGTTTTCTTCTAGTTTTTCCTTTTGTTTTTTTTTTGTCTTTTCTGTCTTTTTATTATTCTAACATTTTGTTTTTCAATTTCCAATACTTTCTTTTACTTTCATCCTAATTCTACTGCTGTTAGACCAGGAAATGGCCACTGTATTTTAGGGGCGATTTAATTCTGCCTGGGCTTGGCTAAACCCGCCAGCCCTTTTTACCTCTGCACATAGTGATACTGCTAAGTCAAGCCTAACCACAACAAACATACTGTACATAAATTCACCTCAGTTATACTTCGTTACAGCTTTCAAATGACACAAACATCACTCTCAACAGTAACAGTATGACATGTCACACTACAAAATTTCAGTACAACTGCAAACACTAACACCAACAGACGACACCAGATGCATTGCAAGTGTAGGAGTTGCTGGGATGAACAAGGCCTGTACTTCCCTTTTGGCTGCACACCTCTGTGGCTGTTTATTCACACACTCCAAAACTCACATAGCAAAACAAACGCCGTCGTAACATCCGCTTTAACACAAAATTGCGCTGCCGTTACCATGGTTACACTACATCCTCTTAAAGGGAGCGAGTCAAAATTTAACGTGAACAGTGTGAGGATAGCATAAAAAAACACCGACTTACCCTTAGTGTCTACACAGATAAATTCTTGGCAGAAAACTTGATTAACTCCTTGATGTCCAGAATGTCACTCTCAGTGGACATTAGCATCAGATGGCCCAGTCTCTCTTGAGGCATGGTTGAGCTCAATCTAGTCTTGTCCAAGCCAAGTTTAGAGAACGCTCGCTTCCCAATGACATTAGTCACTGGCATTGTTAGGAATATATGTACACTAGGGAATACAAGCTGTAAATTCCATCTTCATCTTTGAGCAGTTGAAGGACAGATGTTTCGTTTACTGGTTGCGCATAAACTCAACAAACCGGACAGCTTCTTCAACAAAGTCCATGGAATATTTCTTCTGCAGCTTCAGTGCGGATCTCTTCAGCAGAATAAAAAACTGGCTTTCATGAGTGTAATTTTGGCATAAATAAAAATAAATAAAAATGTATATACATTTTAATAAATAAAAATAAAAATCAATGAATCAAACAGCTATTCTTCAGTCATTCTCAACAGCTGATGGCATTTCTTTCTCTCATTAACGAGGCATAAAAGTCATGAAAGCATGACAAGCATGCTTCAAGACCCAGTCTGTAATATTTACACGGCTGACAGCATTACGATGTCATTTCAAGCATAACAATGCTCAGGCACAGGCACAACACACGCAGTCATGCTTGGCAGGACACTTGTGGTGTTGACATACATTATTATGTTGTAAGTGGTGTGTAAGAAATGTACATTTTCATACAAACAAATGTCTATTGTGACTTTGCATTATAATATAATAGATATTCAACAGATCTAATGAAATGTTCACCCCAGCGTGACCGTAAGGCCACAAACAAAAGTGCTCATTATAAAAACCTAATCAACAGAAATTATCTGGAAAAAGAAGTCAGAGTACCACCCACACTGTTCCATGGGCAGGCAGTGCAAAAACGACACTGTAATGAGAGCTGAACATCAAAGATGGACATAAGAAACTCAACAGCAGTGGCAATTTACTGGCAAAGATGTGTATAAAAACAGTCCTGACAGCTGGTGCCAAAGATTTAAAGAAAAATGTCCAAAAGAAGGTGACAGTCAGATTAGGACCTACACAGATCAAGAGCACATGGGCTGTATTTTTTGGTCAACATGTCTGCAGTTTAGTTTGATGCTTAAAAATATGTGTGCACCTCAGCATCCAGATGTAAAAAGAAATACTGTGTCAGCAGCTTCATAAAATTCCAGATAAATGACAATGACAACATTGCATTTTCCCTTTAAGGCAGGTGACACTTTGACAGTCTATGCTCACAAGAAATACAAAGGCAGAAGAAGCTTAAAATCCACAGTCTGGATGTTTTGAAGTCAGGTGGCGCCTGCTGCCACAAGTACCAGCTGTTTACTGATGTTTGCCCTCAGTTCAGCATCAACACCTCACTGTTAGTAGAGTGACATTGATGATCTTCTCGGACAGTCACAGAGTATTCGATCTATTTGGCATTGTACTCCTATAATGGACTCATGATGGACAGTAAAAAAAAAAAAGGATCAAAATCAATGCAGCAGAACTACAGAAAAGTTTTTTGTATTCCATGCATTATTATTCCTTGTCAAAACTTGGTACCTACATTACCCACAATGCAACTCAACTGTCGACAGTTCAGTTGGAGATTCGGATGTGTTATGCTAGTAGTGACTAATGTAGAATGGCGCATCTAGCCTGCAGCTAGATGAGGAGTGGGCTACAGAGGTCTGGTTAGCTCTCTTCTTTCTAACTCCACATTTTGTTTTTCATTTTCAAACTTGTAGTCTTCAGCCTCAACCGACGCTGACATTTATCAGCCTTCACGCAGCTCCCTCTGGAGCCACAAAAGGCTTGATGCAACTTTTTTCCACATATAATACTCCCTAACACCTGGAAACAACAAACAAGTTTATTGTCACAAAGGGCTCTGTTTCAGAAATAAAGTGACATAATCCAATACCTTGTCGAGCTTGTTGTCCTTGTTTTTTGCTATATGTCTATTTCTGTGTATGTACATTGAGAGCAATGAAAAACTGGAGTCAAATTCCTTGTATGTGTACAGCAATAAAGCTGATTCTGATTCTGATGACATCATAAATGTGAAAAATGACATTTTACTAATATACTATATTGCTCTCATGTCTACAAACAGAACACCAGTGCAAATATCATGCGGAGGTGATTGTATCGTCCATAGATTTCAAGGACTCACTGCTACATTCAAATTGTTCTTTCACTATGCTACAGACTTCTCTTTGGAAGCGCTTAGCTGCCTAGAAGATACCTGAGATCCCCTGAAAGCAACACAAGTTCTACTTTGGATGCGTCTCGAAAAACTGATTAATAATAAACCATTTCATTGTAACATTTCTAATGCTGCAGTGATTAAATAATAATAAATAAAATGAATCAAAATCCAATGTTCCATCATCTGTAGTTTTAAATCTGTGTGTCTGCCGTGGCCAGTTTTATCTTATGTCAAAAACACATGGCTGTGACCTGTTTCATGTTGTATTTATTGGTGTGCCTATGTGAGATTGATCAGTGATGCTGAGTAACCGGGCAGCGAAGCAGTACCTGTCCGTGCAGTTGACTACCGGCCCACAAAGATGTTCTCTGACACAAACAGACATCTGCTGCACACCCTCCCCCTCCGCCACCTCCTGTGAGTGCAAGTACAACAAGCACAACTTGCCAGATGACTTGACTTCCGAATTCTATCAGCTGTAAAGATACCCGAGTCACATCCAGTGGACATTAGGGGTGAGAATAGCTCTTTCCAGCTGCATTTAAGGTCACTAAACTCCCTCCACACCCCATTCACTGTGCCGTGTGTCTTCCATTGTACTGTACCGTAGAGCCACAGTTACAATATGAGCTCTAAATCCATGAATCATTTGTGTTCCAAAGTGGTTGGATCCAAAGAGTAGATATTCCTTTTTTCCCCCCAATCACATAAAACACAACTTTTTGGGAGGCAAGAAGCGGTCTTCTCAGAGAAGTTTCTGGTTCTAACCTGAAATATATATATTTTTATTATTAATAAGAAGTCACTTTATTAATTCTTAGAAATGACAAGCAACCAGATTCAAAGTCATGCAAAATCACCTTGCAATACTTTACAGATTGTGATCAATGAATAAAAGATCCTACTTTATTATTTGGTATTCTTTTCATAAACTCTCTTCATCTCTCTTTATGTAAATGTATAATCATGCTTCAGCTGTCTGTTGGCCCATACCAAAGGCAAGTCAAGCCATCATGACTGACTGTTCAAAGCTGATTTTCCACTGAACTCTTCTATGTGCAAATTCATGGCAGCTCAGAAAATTGGTTTGAATCTTTTCACAGTGGGGGGTGTTCCACAGCCCTAACATTGATGCACTTCCTGTTGGGCCCATAAAAATTGGTACTTGAGGGTCTAGTTTTGGGTCAGAACATTTTCTATTTAGAATTCTGTGTAGATCACTCCATTAGCCTGGATGATTTTAGTCAGTTTTCCAATTTGTCCCATGTTAGAGCCACAGCATGAATATGAACATGCTTGCCCATGTTGTGTTGTTGATGGATAATGTAGATGCTAAACTGAGCTAGCAGAACCGTTTGCTCTGAAGTGTTCTACTTGTGCTACAATCAACATGACCGCTGCACAACCCTGCGCTATTCGCCGCAATGCATGATTTGGTCTGAATGCAGCCTTAGATGGCGTCGCAGCTGCCTCTGAAGCCTGAGGCGCTCTGCTCTGCAGCTGCGAAGACAAGTCGCGGCGAGATGGACCGGGGTCTCGGTGGGGCTCACGCCGTGGAGAGCGAGCCCTACGAGGCATGAGGTTTCGCAGGGGAACCGACTCCTTATGCTGCTGGTCGGAGTTGTGGGTTTGGTGGGCGGGTGATATGAGGTAGCAGAGTGATACAAAATTGTCTAATAGCAGGACAGACTAGCACAAGTCTTAAAAGGGCAAAAAACACATTATTATCCAATAAAACACACTCCAAAGCACATTCTACATTAACATGACCAATTACCTCAATTCAAATGTATATAATACATATTTTAAATAACACAATTTACTATACCAATGAGAATCAAGTACAAAAACTGTAAACAATACAATGTGGCTCTTACAGTGACTCTCTTCATTTATCAAGCATCCAAATCTAGAGCTGAGGCCCTCAAGAGCCATTGCAATAGCAGCAGGTATATAGTAATTTATCGTTACCTAAACCACCAGACTGTAACATTCCAGACACATCACCAATCAATGAGCTGTCTTGTAGAAAGTTGGGAAAGATTGTGCACTGCAGTCCATTTATCTGGGGAAAAAGCACATAAACATTAAATTTGTACCACACATAAACATCGTCTTTCACTGTAAGAAAAATCAAACACAGAAGCTTCTTTACTATTCCTCATCTTAAGCACTGCAAGAGCTTTAGCCTCACTTATCTTTTATCCCAACAAACCTGTAATGTGACCTCATCAGCTTCTTGCTCTTGAAGACAAGAACTGGGATTGCATGCCTACATGGCCTCTAATGCTGCCTTCCTAGATTCAGAAACTGAAGTAATTCTTCTGAAGGATGTGGCAAAGAGAGTTGAACTCAAACTTGAAATTACATTTGTGAAATAGCTTGTCCAGTTCCATTAAACCCACCTTCTTTGCATGCCCCTGTATGTCTGCATTGGCTGCAGATGAGGCCAGGTGTTCCATATGGTGTAACATGACGGCATACAGACTACTGTCAACAGCCAGGTCGCCACCTTTTTTAGGTCAAAGGAACACTCTGAGTGTGTCTGTGGATATGAGGAATCCACCTTGTGCCCTTCACACTTGAGGGAGTGCCTATTTCCACAACACACAGCTTTCCAAGGTCATTAAGATCACGTCTAGACATGGGCTGAAATTGTACATTTTCCAAACTAGATGAAGGCGGTTGTACAACTAAGCAACCATGGGATCTTTACGATGCAAGTTTAGAATTGCCAGTTCCGACACATCAAGACAAAAATAACTGTTTGTCTGAGGATAACTGTTCCTAGGCTGAAAACCAGAAGAGACTGAGTGTTTTAGTGCAATTATCTTTTAGCCTCATTGCTTACTGTATTATTTTTTAATATTATTGAATTATTGAATGAATTTCATTCTACTCTGATCTAGTAGTTCTTGGTTTTATGTCTGTCTAAAGCACTTTGTAACTTGTTTTTGGAAAGTGGTATATAAATAAAGTTATTATTTTTATTAATATTATATTTCCTGTCTAACTCAACTGCTAACTATCAAATAAAGGCATACATGCCAAAAAACAATTTTAAAAAATAAAATAAAAATAATCAGGGGAAATAAGCAGCAGTACGCTTACACAAATATACTGTGAGTTGTTGCAAATTAGTAGTATATAAAGGTCATCTTTAGAAGACAGGATTAACTATAGTACAACACTGCATCGGCTACCAATCAGACATGTTTTTTAAGATATGTACCTTGCAGGTCCCTCAGATCCTCTGCGGCTGGCCTCCTAGTCGTCCCAGAGATTTCAACAGAAACTCATGGGGAGTCAGCTTTTAGCCACTGTGGCCCAAGTCTCTGGAACAATCTGCCTGAAGATCTGAGGAACACCACCTTTTGTGTCTATGCTGTTTTAACCTTGCTCTGGGAAGCACTTTGGGCTGCATGATTGTATGAAAGGTGCTTTATTTATTATTTATTTATATATTAGTGTTTCAAGGGGAGAAAACTGATGTTTCATGTGTATTCTTTGAACTTAAAAGGCGAGCCAGATCCATCCAGATGCACATTATCTCAGTTATAAACAACAAAGTACAATGCAACCCTCTCAGCATGACACGTCCTAAACATAAGAGAAGCACATGATGGAGTTGCTCGTGGATCATCAGAGTGGTCATTCATCCATATAATTCACCGTACACTGACTGCTCTCAGCAACCAAAGCTGAAGCATTATTTTCCCTGCTCCAAAAGAGGAATTCGGCACTGCTTTCTCTTGCTGAGTAGTACATCTTTTGTGGTATTTAATAGTCTCTGTGTGATCTATAATCAGCAAAATAACCCTTCCTGCCTTCCCAGGACCTCACTTCAGGAAGCACGCTTTTGAAGTACCCATTTCTAGCATACAATTGCCACTCTGAGTTTTGTCAAATTATAAAATATACACAGAAGCCAGAGGTTTTCACAAAGCGCTCCGGGGTAATGTGGCGATTCAGTGAAATTTAAGTTATGGCAAATTTAAAATGTGCTTTCGCATCTAAATCTGCTTCACTAGATTACATTGAGCAGCAAACAGCTATGGATATTAGGTATCCAGCTGGGACCAAAGCAAAAATCCTGCAATCCTGAAAGTCTTTCTTCTGTCAGAAAAGATATCTGCTTACAACAAACTCTCACACTGTGAATTTGTTCCATTCAGCTCTAGACTGAAAGCCCATCTACTTGAAATTCAACCTGGAACTTTTTCAAAGTAATAGCAGGATGAGGCTTGACCCCACTTAACATAGATCCACTAAGTTGTTTGCAATGCTTTCCAGGCATAAGTTGACATTCCTTTTGCTCCCTTTACAAACATCACATGTGTATATGTGAATGACAGCAGCAGTTCAAAGAAATTACAGTCTTAACGTCAGCATTACTTTTCTTTTCCCACGCTGAGCAGGAGGAAGAGCCATTTGGAGCCATGCTTTCACTGCTGTGATGGGATGTCTCTCTGAGATAAACTGACACATGCTGCCAAGTACGCGGGGCACACACAATCACTGCAGGCTGTCACTCACATCAATACACACACACACACACAGTTACACACACACAAGCACACACGGCATCTATCTCAGTGCAGTAGACTCATACAGTATTTAGATATTTTTAACCCTTTGAACCTCCTGCTTTTATCAGTCATTACTTGTCTTAGGCATGCAATATATTGTTATTGTCAGAATAACAGAGTGTTACAAGCCAGTTTTTATTTAAAAAAAATGTTTTACACAATTTGAAATGATTTTTTTAATATATTGATAATATATTGATAATGTAAAACCATTTTCTTATTTACATTTTGGCTAAATATGTTATAGGGGCAGTCTACTGATTTTACACGAGGAGTACTACTCAGCCTGTGAAAGTAGTTATATAATGTCTTCTGTGGCTCTAGAGGGAGATTTCTAAAGTCTGAGAAAATAACCCTGACAATGTCATAGTGATGTATTCAGGGTTATCTCAGTTTGGGCTAATACAATACAAATTAATAACAAACTGGAGGTGTGGAGTTTAACAGACATGGGTGTTTACCAGGCAGGGGGGTTGAAAGAAAGGCAAGTCAAGTCAATTTCATTTCTATAGCCCAATATCACAAATGACAATTTGCCTCAAGGGGCTTTACAATCTGTACAGCATACAACACCCTCTGTCCTTACACCCTCTATTCAAATGAGGAAAAACTGGAAGAAACCTCTGCTCCATCTCTGCTGTTTTGATTTCAACCATTCTTCCTTTAATGTGTTTCTGTGTGTTTAATGTGTTTAACTAGCACTCTTGGTCAATGCTTCTAAATGTATAATTTTTACTTTATTTTGATTGAGTTTTGGAAACCCATACCTGTTTTTGCATCTGAACTGGATATCATCTATATTCTTTTGTAGCACGAGACAGTTGTCTTAGCGTGTTTCTGTTATTTTTATACTGCCCTCTTGACCAGGCCTCTATTTAATTCCAGTATTTTTAAACCTGGGCTTTATTTTTACAAATTTTGGGGTCTAAATGACTAATACTTACCAATAGTTTTGGAATTAGTCCAGTAGATCGCCTCCGCCAGCATCCATGAACGGGCTGCAATGGCGCCAATGTAATCCTTTGGGGCAATTGCGCCTGTGAAAAGTCTGTCCACTAAAAGTGCTTGTTTTTGCCACTGACAGACTCAGACTGCTATTCGAAGTGTCTGACAACATTAAAGAAAGGATCCCTACAGAGACAGACTGTTTGTTAAAGAGGAAGATCCTTTTTGTTTACGCAGAAACTCGCTAAAGGAACAGTCTCGTTCTGAAATATCGCGAGAGGTTGAGATGTTGCTGGAAGATCCTTATACTCAAATAAATATGTATGGCCATCAAATTCAAATGCCTCATCTACATTGTTGAAATCAGCTAAATATTCAGCCATGACTTTGGAAATAAATTCTTGCTTGCAATGGCTGCAAGAATGGCAGTATCTATGTGGCAGTATAGTTACCAGAAATATGTTTCTTTGACAATGATTTAAACTGTTTCATGAATGGATCTATTTTAGTGAAAGATGGGTGTGAGCATGCTAGGCATAAAATAGCTATTGACTTTTCATATGGCCTGGATACCTGTGCTGAGAGAGAGCTGATCTCCTGCTGCACCCACCACACAATTTGTTTTCCACAAAACTGTAAAACAGCCTCACTGTGTCAGTTTCTTCTCTTATTATTCCTCCTGTGATCATTAAAACTGATACACCTACAAAAGGTGCTCAAAAGATTTCACAATAAAAGTCACCCGGTGTTGTGTCAATGGAATGCTTTGAATGTAACAGAACAGCAACAGGAAATGTTCGGTTTGCATTAGCCTTAACAGCTCCAATATGTTGGAGTGACCACTGTAAACATTCAGACCTGTTGTTAAATGAAAGTGACACAACTATAAGTTGTAAGTTGTAAGAAGCCAGAAGATTTCCTGGACAACCTTGGCCTTCAGCAGTGGTGGCCATGGCTGGAGAAAAGGAAAGAAGTGTACTGGAAGGATTTTTTTCCCCCAATGATGCCTACCCCACCTTTAATAATATGTACCAAAAAGTTTATAAGCAATATGATTTTACCATATGGCTTAATCTGTGTTAAGTGCCATGTCGCTAAAGACCCGAGGTAGGAATGTTTGAAAAAACACCCATGCATTAAAGGGTTAGGAAAAACTTTTAATAGGAAAATAGGAAAAATTAAATAAAATATATTGAACATCAAAGATAATGTCTCCTATAAATTATGTTTATATTCTACTAAATGGCTTTGCAGAATATGTTTTTTTTTAATTGCTGTCTGGATTATGTACACTGATGATGTTTATTTCATTCTAGGAGGCGTTTGTTCTTGTATCACACAGTTATATAGAGGTTGTTAAGTTAGATGGTGGGCGTGCAAAGCTTTTGGTTTTACATTTCATTGAATAAACCTGATAGACAGTATGACAGGTACATAGGCAACAATTATGCACAACATGCACAACATATATATATATATACGCATAATTTATATATATATTGTGCGTAACCTAACTCATAAGGAATAAATAAGTAAAATAAAATTAATACATGTCAACCAGTGTTCTGGGTCTCTGCCAAAGTGCCAAAGGAATGTGCTTCCTTATCCTTATCAGATCCACACACACACACACACACACACACACACACACACACACATTCCCTCCTACCGTGTCTATTAGTCAGAACTGATATTCCAACTGGTATTTTGCCCTATTAAAAGCTATGAACAGTTTACTGGTTTGACATGTACATATTCACATTCCTCATGTTATTATCTATTAAAGAGTCCAGACATCCCATCTGTATGTTTTCCAGATTAGTAGACATGTGTAAACCATTACTGTTAGTTCAGTTCATCAGAATCAGAATCAAGTTTATTGCAAAGAAGTTTTCACATACAAGGACATTTGCCTTGGTATATTGGTGCATAACAATACACATAGTAAGTAGAAAATATAAATGAAGATAAAGCAAGTACTGTAAGTCATATTGTTCCAGCATCAAATCAGCATATATATAGGTTTCATACTTTTCTAATATTGTTAACTAAACATACCATATCAGTTAGCATACATACATTTTTGCATTACGTTCCTTTGTTCTTTGTTCCCTGAGTGCATGGGCAGCGCAGTTGGTACTGCTTTCACAGGTCGTACATGAATAAATTGGCTTAGGTTCATCACCTGTTTGCACTCGACATGTCCTGCAGGCCTGCTTCTTGACCCAGAGGTCTTGTAAACAGGAAGGTTAGGGAAAGTTTACTCAGTTCTCTGTGGTGTGAAAGGAATGAAATTCAAGTCACCACTGCTACAATATTTAGGAAACCAGGTTGTTAATTTGTGTTCTAAAAACTAAAAAGACTATTGGATGTGATGGGTAAAATTTGAATATGTTGAAGCTGCTGTAGCTTTTCCCAGGATATGGAGTGTAAAAAAGATGTAGGAGGATGAGGACTTCTGATTGAACTACTGTGTTAAACTGCGCTACTACACAGCAGTCAAGTCGATAGTGTGGTTAAAGGTGGTTAATCTGTGGCTCTGGCAGTTTATGATTCATCTTGCACCTAAAATATCACCAAACCTCAACGACATAATACATTCTGTACTGTAGCCAAATCAAATATCAATACCAGCCAATTTTAAGGCTAAAACCTTGACAGAAAAAGAACAGAGACTAAGAAAAGACAATCGAAAAGGAAGGAAGACAAAGGTGATAGCTGCTGGTCAGAGACAGCGAGTAAAGATAAATGAGAGGATAGAGCTTAAAAAGATGGATAGTAGCACTTGAGTGGTAGATTGCACATGCTTCGGCAGTCTCCCATCTGCTGTTATAACATGCACACACACACACACATGCAGGAACACACACGTCTGTCTTATTATACGGATAGTTCTCTCACCCCAAAGCAAACCAAAAAATCTTCAATTAGAATTTTGTTTACATTTTTCTATCATTGTAAGGACATTTGCCTGATGTAGCATAAACACTCCAATATACTGACTTACACACACATTTCATTTCCTGTGTGTTTCTCTTTCCTGGTCAAATGCTGAAATTCACACTCAGGTCTGGTGTTATTGGTGGCATGCTGCCTTCAGTGATCAGGGATCATGCTACTATAAGCGGCCCTTCTGTTCCCATGGTGACAGGACATCTACAACTATAGCTGCTTTCTCTCCCTCGCTCTCTCTCTCTCTCTCTCTCTCTCTCTCTTTGTAAAAATGAGCCTCATTTAAAGCTTGATGTCTCATTCACCAAAATACATGGTCTTCAATTCAAAATTTCAAAACTGCACCTAATGTGATAGCTGCTGAGTCTTCTGACATCCAAAGCTGTCATCATTTTGAAACACTTTAATCATATCACAGTACTGGTGTCTCAAGAGGAACATCAGATCAGAAATTAAGAAAAAAAGACAGCCCTTGAAAGCCATTTGACACTCTTATTTCTCTCATTATTAATTATATTGATAAAACATAGAAAAGTATATACATAGAGAAAGGAAACAGGAGTTAAAGTTGTTCTGCTACATCAGATGTTTGGTTTAAGTAAGGTAAGTATGAACCTATCTTAAGCAACACTTTCCTGAATCCGCTCACAGCTAAATGTGCAATCAGCTTCCCGCCCTCTCATAACACCCAAATATAGGAACCACTTAAAATATCTCCCCGAACATCTCTCCCTCTATAAATACATCTCTCGCCTTGCACAGCTATATTCTCTTTCACACTCCTACTCCATCTATTCATGAATCTATGTATTTATCGTCTATCTTTCTGCCCATTTACTGTATTTATCTACTTGTAATCAAATCTGCAGTTTTAAAGGGACGTTTCAGGATTCAAGCAAATTATCTTTCCCCAGGAGTTCTGTCAAATTTGAACTTTATCAGGGTCTGTTTTCATGCATTGGGGCTTGTAATGCACTTGTTCTGTTAGAATCCTGTGATTAGTTTAATAAATGATATTGCATGCCCTGCTGGCTAGCAAAATAATATTAGTCATGTTGCAAGTGTCACCTCTGCTGTTAACTTGACTAAATAATGTTTTAGCTGTTTCTTATGAATGATAATTTGTCATTAAGAGAAACTGATTACAGCAACATGTTGTAGTACATGTGGAAAAGCTACTGTCCTTGTTGGTTAACATGAAACTTTTAGGTAATGTACAACATGCTAAACAATGGCTTACCTGTGTTTCTTTTCTGTGTGAACAATGAGAAGTATGAGCTGATCTAATGTTATGACAATGGATTAACTTGATGGAAGGAAAAAAATCGTAAGATAACCATTTTGGACTCTCCAGCTCTCCGTTCCCTCAAAGGTCGGAGAGTAAGTGTTTGGAAGTCGGCTGTTGTTGTTGTTCCAATATTCAAAAGTGGAGATCCCCTTTCTACCTGTAATTACAGGCCTATCAGCATCCTACCTGCATTGTCTAAGGCTGCAGAGAAATTGGTAGCTGAGCAAATCATCTGCCATCTGTATACTAGTTCATTTGCCCTGCAGCCAATGCAATTTGGCTTCAGAGCCAATTATTCAACTGAGACAACCAACTGGTTTTTCACAGAAAAGATTAAATCTCTATTGGATTGTTGTCGGAGCTGTGTTTCTTAAACCAGGATTAAAAGAGCCAATCAGAAACCAGGAATAAAAGAGCCAATCAGAAGCCAGGATTAAAAGAGCCAATCACGTCACAGGAATAAAAGAGCCAATCACATCGCAGAAATAGAGGTATGCTTACAGACACAGTGACTAACAGGTTTGTAGTTGGAGCAGAATAAGCAAAATACCAGGAAGCAAAGTGAGCGACAACGAAGAAAAAGCAGCGCCTATGACCAGCTTGAAGCAGGACGAAGCCATCGTCAACAAGAACGGTCACCCAACTTCAGCAGTTTGGAGATATTTTGGCTATTTACAATCCAACGAAAAACAGAGCAAACTGTGCCAAAGACACATGTGAGCTAAGACACCACAAACCTGCTTCATGATTTGAAACAATATCAGCCATTAGAACACGCAGAAAGTAAGAAATTACAGTACCACAGATTTATGAAATGTTCCACTGTTTGGCAAGTGTTTGTCATGTTCTGACAATAAAGAATAGTTTAACACCACAATTAATCACCTGGTTTCAACTTTCACTCAGGAGCAAAAATCAGCCTTTGAACTTGAAAGAAATAATTAATTGACATTTTTAGTGATAATTATCGATATTCACTGATATGAAAAAGAAATGTGTGATAACATTTTTGGCCATATTGCCCAGCCCTATGTTCTAATGAAAAATGTTTCAGAATCAGCATCTAAATGTTATAATGCATTTATTATTTCTAGCCAGCTTGCCCAGGTTAAAATTAACTGTGGCTATGTCCTGTTTAATTTGTTCAAAAACATGACCTTAATGTTGCAAGAAAAACAAAATGTCAGATTCATTCAATCAGATTCAACAATCACATACTTTTATCCTTTGTTCTTTTTTTCCATCTCCAATTTTCTCTTCTTCCACCCTTGAGCACCAGTCCTAGATTTTCTTTTAGGAGCCATTTGTGTAACGACATCGAAATAAGTTGTGAATGGAGATTTATTGCCGCACTAACCAGCAGACTCAACAAGATGCACTGCCACATAACAACAAAACGTTAACCACAATGCCGCTGCATTACCATGGCTACACACTGAGTTCAAGTGAGTGAGTCAGTCAACTTAACACTGTCAAAGTGTGAGGAGCACTGATAAGCTAACAACTCACTGGTAATTATGGAAGGAAGGTACTTTTCTTTACTGTTTTTTCCTAACCAGTCGTGGTAAGCGATGTCCCATCCACCCACCTCATTTTCAGTCGACACAGAAGCTGCGCTAGTGGTTGCTAGGAGCAGTTAACTTTTTTATGAAGATTAAAGAATTTAATTGTTGCAGTTGTTATTTCTGTAAGTTGAATTATGACAGCCTGTACAGCTGCGTCAGTCTCATCCACACTCATCCACGCTTATCTGCTAGCATGTTGCTGCAGACTGTTGTGATCTCTATAGACCACAGTAGCTGTGGGTCTGATGATATTTTGTGAATTTTAAGTAAGAAATGTCACCATTGATGCATTTCAGTAGTGCATAACATAGGCCTATCTGTGGTTCTTCACCATTTACTTTTTTACAGTACCAAAAAGTAGCCTACTGACACGACTGTTTCCGTCATGACATGGCATCCAATTAACCCTCTCCCTTGAGAGTACTGGAACCAGTACTTAAATTAACAATAGATAGATAGATAGATAGATAGATAGATAGATAGATAGATAGATAGATAGATAGATAGATAGATAGATAGATAGATAGATAGATAGATAGATAGGGGAAAGGGGAACTATAGGTATTAACTGTGGAGAGAAACACTATTTTAAACTACATGACAGATAAAGTCATAGGAGATGCATAAAGAGAAAAGAGACAACACTGTTTCTAAGCCGCTGTGTGGGCAGGAAGCAAAGCACTGTGGGAGTTTTTAATCCATCAATGGGTGCCTTTCCCTCAGGGTCTCTGGGAATTGAGCCAGCAACCCTCTGAGTGCTGGCAGCCCTGTATCTGAAGGCATACAAGTCACTGCCTTCAGACACACACACACACACACACACACACACACACACACACACAAATAAGCCAACATACAAACACAGACACACACATAAGTATATTCCCATACATTCAAATATACGACTGCATGCAAACACTTGTACTCAAACACCCACTCCCTCGAATCCCGTCCGTCTTCCTCTGCAGTGACACACATACACTCTCTATCTTCTTTCTATCTGGCATCACCATTTTCCAGGGTGACACTTTATGAATAATGATTTATTATATGGGGGAGAGGGGAGAAAATGAAGGGAATAGGTGTGGGGAATAAATATTATATGACATATCTTAACACTGGAAATGATGATAATAATAATGAACAATTTCATTTCACTGGAAGTCTGATAAAGTGTATAACCGTATAACACATGTCTCAGACAAGGTTAATGAGCACCAGCAGTATAGCAAAACAGATGAAGGACATCAGAGCATGAGTAGCAGCAGGATGTATGGTTAAATCATTACCTTATGTGTTCTAAGAAAAGCAAGAGCACCTTATGTGCTCTAAGAAAAACAAGAGCACCAAAGGACATGGAAAACATTCAAAGCATTTAAAAAGTATTATAACAACATGTACATTTAAGGCATTGTAGCAGCATGTTTTTTTAAAAAATAGACTCAGCACTATGGGCAGACACCACTGATTACGGGTCAAGGAAAAACCAAGTCCTTGTTTGAAAAAACCTAGTAGTTGACACATTAACACACCAGTAGCTGACACGATTATTTACCATAAATCAGGCAGATTAGACTTCTTGGAACATGAAGCCCCTAGAGAATGACGTCATTATTTCTGGAAAAAGACACCATTATTTCTCAATCACCGGAGAATAGGCAAAAAGAAAAAACCAATGGTGTCTGACAGGAGCAGTAGCTCAAAGTTAGGAGGAGGTACTTGGGTGGCGAGACCCCAGAAGGAGGGGTATCCCGAGAGTATAAAAGGCAGGATTTGTGCATTGCATGTTCAGTTGTTCCATGGAAGGACTCGTGTTTGCTGTACTGCTTGCTTGAACAGTAAACTCTGCTCACATCTGAACTCATCTGGACTCAGTGTTTTTCTTTATTAGTGACTGTTAGTTTTTAACGTGTGGTGAAGATCCTGAAGACATCTGGCCCATCTTCTTGATTTTTCCTCCACATCATAGGGCTTGGATAAAGAATACATTTCTTGCCCTCGAAGGAATACATTTACCCGAGCCGGCACTCCAAGTCTGGGGGGTCATCTGAGAAACAGTTGGAGAATTCAGCTCGCTCAGAGAGAATGGTAGAATTGGGGTACACTTTCTATCCTTGATTTGAAGATAAAGTCTTAGAAGGGAGGCAGTGGAAGACCTTGAGCAACAAAAAGGGGGAGGGACTAGACTGAATTTAAACGTAAGAGAAACCCGCACAAGGCATTATGTTATGGCTGCATGCAGGACCAAGTGGCAGCGAGAGCTTTGGTATCCAGAAATCAGTAGGCGGGATGTCACTTAGTCCACACAGCAGGCTTGTGTTTACCAACCTAGCGGTTTAGACAAGTTTTACAGACCTGCTGTTAGGAAGCTAGTTTTTGATTAAGCGCCCAGTTCCAATGTCCAATCTTACCCCTAATCACTAAACCCTCACAGAGTTTAATCAACTTCATCTGTGTAAGTGTCTGAGTGCAGGATGGCATGAGGGCTAAAAATGCTGCTGTTCCTCACAGCTGTGAACTACACACATGGGTTCTGCAGGAGTAAACTGACCAACCACAATAAAGAGTGCTCCTTACCACCTAATAAACAAACTGCCTGGAGCTCAGTAACAAAGGTAAAATGAACTGGAGTGCTGTAAAACAGCTCATATTTGAAGTCAAAATCTTGCTATCATAAAACAAACAACTACACATACATAATGCTGGTTAGCAACATGTTGATTTGTAATTAAAAGGAAAATGTTATGTTTTTATGTGTTGTTTCTTTTTATTCTTTAAGATTCCACTGTTTGATTTATCACAACGCTATGAATCATGGGTTTAATTCTGTTTAAAGAAGGAGTAAGACCAACGCCATACTTGTTTAATCATTACAATCTATGCAGCTGAAAAAATGTCTGATTTCAACAAACATGTCCATATAGTAAATAACATATTATCTTGTCTACCATATAGTAAATTAATTAAGGGAGCTCATTGATGAAATCTACTTCAGTTCTGTTAATTGCACACGCAAACAAGTACAACTTGAGTTATGAACCAATATGTGGTAGGCCACGCCCACATGCATCAATAATTGCCTACTCAAAGTGCCGTTATTTGCCCCCCCTTTATTGGATGTGACATGATTTTTTTGCCGTGGAGATATGAACAACAGTAAACAAGCATTTAAAGGTGGGGTAGGTAGTATTTTTTTGGCATCATTGGGCAAACATTCCATAATAACTATTCAGCATATTCAAGTGGTCTGTGAGAAAACCTCTACTTCTGCCCCTCCTCTTGGTTCTGTTTTTAGGCTTTAGAAAATCTAGCCCGTGACGGGAGACTTTGACCAATCACTGGTTATTTCAGAGAGAGAGGGCGTTCCTATTGGCTGTTCTACAAATGCAGATGCTCATGCATGTCCCTTCAGATGGTGAAAGCCTGATTCAATGGCGGAAAATCTAGCAACTTGTGATACATTTCCAATACCTCCTTTCCCTACAACAGCTTATAGTACAAAACACGTGTGTGGTGTACTAGCCTCTCATCCCGCTGTTATGGCCGGGTCACACCGCCGACCTGAGTGGCGTGTGACGGCTACCTCACTAAACTGCTGCGGCGTGTGTGGTGTCCACAGAGCGTCCAGACAGAAAAGGGTTAAGAGGCTTGTGCTCAATTGTAACTGGGGAGTAAAATGTTTTTTTCAATTTTTTTCATGTCTGTGTCTGTGACATATTCTACAGATACAGATATTGAAACTGAAAGGTGTACTGTTGCTGGTTTAATGTCAATATGACTATCAACAGATTTGGTGGGAGGGGCTTAGCTGAGTGATACAAGGCAGCAGAGAGAGAGGGGAAAAGTTTTGCATAGGTTGCACAGGTTTTGCCTACCTCAGCTTTTAGCAGACCAGAGGGAGTTGGTAGCCTGACTTCGGTCTGGAACCTCTCAGTTCCTTTTCGATTTCCAAGATGTCTGGGTACATCCCAAGTCTCTTAATTGCATCCACATTTCCCTCACTTGCGTCTTTTCCTTGCATCTTAGTCCCTCCAACCAGAGATGCATGGAGAGATGCAAGGAAACCATGAGAGGAGAGAAGAAACTAGTAAATCTGTTTTTAGAGAAACGAGACGTCCTTTCCTCTGAAGCGACGTCTGTTTCTGATGATGGCTGCAGCTGATCACAGCTGGATCAGCTGTCAGTCGGGTTAACAGCTGTAGAGACTTTTGATGGAGTTTGTGTCAGCACGTGTGCTCTGTGCTAATACTAATAAAAGGCAAGGCACACAGTTATCACTGCCAGAGCAGCAGTGAGTTACCTGAATAACAACCTGCACTCTGTATTTATACTGTGTCCTGCGCTTATATTATTTATTCATTATTTGCATCTGTATTTATTGATATTCTGATTGTGAATGCATTATGGAACGCAGAATATGATTATGGTGTCTTTTGAACTTTGGAAATTATTTATTACGCTAAATGTTTTTCACGGAAAATTGAAATGATGTAACTCATATCAAACCTGACAGCAGCCTCACGTGACTGAATGGATGACTGAATGATGTAAGTATCCATAATAAGAGTTAGTGGGGGAAATAACAGTTGTTTATGGGTCTTTTGTTGTTCAGACCTACAATTAACACAGATAAATGCATAAATAAATTCAAATAAAATATAAAACTTGGGAGTGATCTGTTGCAGCTGCAGCGTCCAATCAATAACTGATATCCAATAAGGGGGCGTGTCAGCTGGTAAAAGACTTCCGTGAAGGCTGCTCTCGTGTATCCTCGCTCATGGCTCCTCAGAAATCCCTCCTCGCTCCTCAATCCTTGCTCCTCGGAGCAGAAATAAGAGCTATGAGATGGCCTTCAAGACAGCAGACCAGAATGACTTCCAGTTCAAGTGAGGATCGACGAGTGAGGAAATATGAAATAAGAGACTTGAGATGCATCCACCAGACTTTCCTGTCATTCTACATCCTATCACTCCCATCTGCCTTGCAATCACCTCAATCCCCTCACTTGAGCTTCCCCACCCATCTCCCCACCTGCACCTCATTCCCTCATCCCAGCCACTCATATACATACTGGTCCAGATCCATTGTTTTGCTGCCAATTTGTCAATGTTGCTCTGTTGTTTCATGCCATTGCTTTCAAGCCTGCTATCTGTTTCCTGGAACCCTGCCACCTGTACCTGCCTGCCTGCCTGCCTCATGGTCCTGTAAGCCTTGAACCTTAGTTTTGTTAATAAATCATTGATCTGCACTAGCTCTGCCTTCATCGTCTGCATTTGGGTCCTATTCCTGTTGTCCTGCTCACACCAGTCGTGACATATGTCATAAATTATAAACATATTACATGATAATCAGTATGTCCTCATTGGTCTGAGGTGACAGTCTTCCTGCCATCCTTTTGGGTTTTCCAATGAGTTCTCATGTTTTCTATTCCATTCAGATACTATGTAATTCAATGATTAAATGATGGAATTAAAAGCAAACAATCTGGGGTTGTAGTCTTGCCTAGAAAAACAAATGTACCAGCACTGCCCCTGACCACAGCCAGGGGCACTTAGACTTTTTAAACTGTAAGTGGTTATCAGGGTGATCTGGTGCTCTCTAATTTTACTAATCTGTAAAAGAACTATCCTCCTTGTGGAGAGAATGTTGTTTCAATACAGAGTAATAATTTTATTCAACTACTGATTATTTTACCCAAATTAGTAACCTAATAATTTTGCTTCTTGCTTTTGACGTGATTATAATGTGTCACATTTCTTGGCAACAGCCAGCCTGTAACCTGCTTTGGCACATTGACGATTTTTACAGTCATGCCAATAAAGCATCTTTCAACAGGATTCAATTGAAATAAATTAAAGGCAACTGAAACGGCAAAAACTGAGGTGGAATGAAACCTGTCCAAGTTCAAGTGCCAAACACAGAGCTGGTGGAATTAATTTCAGTACAGATTTAAAAAATCATTCTGACATATACAACCCATTACAGGCGGCAGTATAACAGTGATTCCAACACGAACTGAGATACAATGCCAACATAAGCATCTTACAGAAACACACACAGTACACTAATATTCTATTCACTATGCCTACGTTTCTCCGTTGGAAGGGATCTCTCAGTGGAGCTCAACCTCGAAAAGACTGAGCTGCTCTACCTTCCAGGGAAGGCCTCTCCTGTCCATGACCCTTGCATTACCATTGAGAACTCTGTGGTGTCCCCGGCTCAGACAGCAAGGAACCTGGGTGTGACACTGGATGACAAACTGTCCTTCGATGCCAACAACCTGGTCCTGCAGATTCACATTCTACAACATCAGGAGGATACGTCCATTCCTCACCCAGGAGGCAGTGCAGGATGAATTGTAATAACTTTGGTGATCACCTGACTTTTCATCTAACGCCATCACACTTGTCTAAGATGGTGAACATTGTAAATGGACCAAACTTATATAGCGCTTTTCTAAAGGTATAATATTTTATATTTTATGACCCGACTTTCCTCTAGCACCACTCAAACTTAACATTTTCAGCCCTACTACTAAGGCTCAAAGAATAGCAAGATCAACAGTATGTTGTTCATTCAATGCTTTGTATTTCTAACTCATAAGCAGTTTATCTCTTGATAGTTTGGCAGTTGTTACATTAAACACACTGCATAGAAAGAGTAAGAAAGGGAGAGTGGGGGAAGAAAGAAAAAAGTATGTGATTATGGCTCATCATGCTATCACCATGTTTGGCAGAGAAATGCAGATTAGCCTGGTTGTGATCACCAGACATCCCTACTGGCATTTTCCAGAGGAAGAAAGATACAAGGAGAAAAAAACCCAAAACAACAACAAAAACTACCTTGGTTTATTAGCAGAATAATAGAGCTCAGTTTTAACCTGGAGCTAAAGGCTGGAAGACAGATGTCAGATGTAGCCATAGGGTGTGTGTGTACGTGTGTGTATGCAAGTGTGTGTGTGTGGGTCTGTGTGCAGCTAATTAGGATCTGTCATTCAGCAGACTAGTCACCTGATTTAACTTTAATTATAGTTCTTTTCCAAGTCTTCACCTGTGTCATGCACACACTCACACACACACACACACACACGTTGTTAGTGCTTGGCTGCTGGGTGCATTTCTTTACATTGCTTGTCTCAGGCCTGAGATGATCCATAACCACTTAAAGGTGGGGTCAGCAAGTCTAATCCAATACAGTTTTTGTCAAATTCAGCGAATATCTCCTCACATATCTCCTCACAGTGTGTGAACTGAAATAAAAAGCACAGGCTTTGTAAATGGGAAACAAACAAAGTGGCTCAGACTAAGCCACACAACACTATTCCAGCCAAACAGCAACAGGTGGTGTTTGTACTCGTGCACAGGACTTCTGCCGGCTACTCTCCCTCTTCCACGTCCTCGCCCAAGAGGAACAGAGCTACACCATGATAGTAATGAAACGTAAATAACATCGGAGTATAAATATCAACAGTCTTTCTCCAGAATCGCTGACCCCACCTTTAATGCTGAATCTTAATCTATCCTTAGTTATTTAGATACTTTCATGTACCAACATCGATAAAAAAGACTCAAGAGGAAGCAAAAGGGCCATCCTCGAAAGTCACCTGTAACAGGTGGAAGGTTAACAGATGTAAAACAGTAGATACAATCAATTAAACATACAAATTCATCTGATATATAACATTAATCTATTTTTCTCCGAGTTCATTAACATTGTAAATCCTTTGGGTGTGCTGCAGTGAATCCTAAATTAGCTCACTGTTAATTAATCTCCATTAAAAGTGTCGTAACGCTGATTATGCTGCATCACACGTCAGGGTGTAAATTGATGTGTAATGGAGTGGTACATTATTAATCATGTCCAATATCATGTGTCAAATGTCAGTGAGAAATGGTTGATACCCACTTTCATAGTCTTTTGTTGAAAGCTCATAAATTGAAAGAGTCAGGATTTGATACTCGAGATGAATGCTTTGTGATGAATCTTTTTAATGAGTGGATCCGAAAACAGAGCATTTGAAATTCTGCTGGTTATGCCAGCATGTCCAACTTTTACTTGTAGGAAAATATCTAAAACACTTCAAATGTTCCTTGTATCCAAAGATAGATTTTGTGGTTTTACGGTAGTTTTATTTCCCTATTTAAACAAATTTATTGTTTACATGATAAGCCACTTGAGATGGTTCATCTCATTTTCAAGATAGCCCTTAAAAGCAACAAAAACGTGACTTCAAGTATGAAAAAAGGCAATTTTTATGACTAAAAAAGGGTTATAGATTTAACGTAAAACAATAAATGATGTATTATATTTATATAATTATTATTTATAATGATTTACTTATTATAGCTATCAAAACATCAAGAGTAATATCGGTTTTATTGTAAGATACTAAGAATCAAAGAGTAAGCACTTCTGTCTGGAGTTGCCGATTTTGCATGAAAATTCAACTTCATACAAGAAGAAATTTGTTATAGAAGAGGCAATGATTATTTAAAATATTATGTTATTATAATAAATAGCAGCAAATAAACCAAAAGGCAATGCAACAAGGTATGCAACTCTCACTGTTTTAACTTGTGCTGTGCATCTATATTAGAAAAACCTAAAGAAAACTTAACATACTGTGACACTTTTGCTTTTTTAACATTTAACATCTTGCAGGGTTTCCACCCATTTTTACCAATGAATTTTCAAAACTTTTCCATAACGTTTGCATAATATTTTACCCCATTTCCACGACTTCATTTAAGTAGTTTAAAATAGGTAGGCCTATACAGCGATCATAGGGCACAGGCTAGGGTCTACCTCTCTCTTGAGCCATCTATTTGTCGTTCGAAAGCCAAACATTATTAAACACACACTTCCCAGGCATTTGCGGACAAGCAGCTCCCATGAAAAAAAAGCTACAGCTCCCATGAAAATGTAGAAGCACAGCAACGCGGGTACTTAACTTAACGTCATCATAACTTGGTTTTATCCATATCCATAAAACTTACCACCTCTTTCTTCTAAAGTAATTTTTCCAACTTTTTTCCCCAACTACCTAAAATCTTTTACAGCATTCACTCCTCTCCGTCCTGCTGTTATTACCGACATGTCTAAGCCATGGACTTACCTGTTTTGTCGAGCCGTGATGTTTAGCCCGCGGAGGTCTGGGGCTTATGGGAAATAGTCTTCTTTAAAGGCTGCTAAATAACATAAATATTAAATGAACAATGATATTAGATTGTTTTTTAAAAAAACTACCATCCTTATCTAAACATATGAAGCGATCCACACAACATACTGTTGAGAAAGGCTCTGTTCCATGGCTGCATTTTTAGTTATTAGCATTGTTACAAATGTCAACGGGATTTTGAACGAGGTTTTCTAACTTCTGGAAGTTCCCAGAAGTTCCAGTTTCACACGCTAGAGATTAAAAGTCAGGATATCTCGTCCTCAATTAATTCTTGCATCAATTCTAACCATTATTATTTTGATCTGAAGCCTGCAATTCCCCCAACTTTATGGAAGTGCAACACTAAATCACTGAAGTGCCTCTTTACAGTATGATGTTTTTGTGTGCAGTGGTAAAGCAAGTCACTAAGGAACAAAACAATTTTTCTGCATTTTGCACACATGACATTACATGTACTTCCATCAGCTGACGTAAGAGTAAATGATAGACCTTGAATTCAAGGAACATTTTTACTTCCAGTCAGTTGGTGTGACCAGTAAAAGAGAGACAGATACAGTAGACTACAGTATAGTTTGGATAGAGTTTTCTGCTTTTTAATGAAGGATTAGATACAAATGTATTTTTTAGTTTGCTGCAGCATCACCACAACATAATTCACAATTAAGCTAGCACTTAATTAAGCAAGTCCTCAGTTAGGAATGACCAAAAAACAACATCTGGCCCTTCAGAGGCAAAGATGCAGATGTAGTGCTTCATTACAACCCTGTTTCCTGCAGTGTCCAGTTGCACTTTCTTCTCCTTTTATGGGTACCTTTGTTCTCCTCAGCTCCTGCTGGTGAGGTCACGGAAGGTGAGGATGCTTTATCCTTTTTATTTGCTCCACATTTATGAACCGGAAAGGAACCAATTAAATATGCAGAGGAAGAACATCACCGGGGGTGCAGAGAGGAGCACAGAAGGTAGTTATTGCAATTCTTTTAAAAATTATAGTATTTGGTTTAAATTATAAATATCCAACTTCAATAAACATCACTTTGCCTGCTGTATTAGGCTGAATGCATTAAGGCACCCTGGAGAGATCCATCATTTTCTCTCCATCACTTTCTAAGGTTTGTTCACTATGTAGCTACAGAAATTATGAGTATGGATGCTTTTAGGTTGTTTATTAGGTTTATATTATATATTATATTATTGAGCGTTGCGCTAAACCTTCACCAGAACAGGCATTGGAAGCAACAGTATCTACACAGACCTGTCAAGCTTTGGATCTCTTCACATGCAGCATGGGACTGTAGTAAGAGCGATACTCTGCATATAAAGAGGTTTTTTTTTTTTTTGTTTTTTTTTTTACTTTCCCAAAATTAAAAACACCAGAGCAAAACTGGATTAAAGGGTTTATCTACCTGCTCTAATAAATAAACTGCAATCGTTAGCATGTCTGGTTAACCAGCTTACTACCAGTAATAACCTAGCGTTACTTGTAAGGACAAGCAGCATATCATTAGCTAACCTGGGTGATTTAAAGTCTTGCGGTTTTTAGTGGATATAGTATCTATAGTATATAGTATATAGTATAGTATAGTATATACTATATACTATATAGTATAGATATAGTATAGTGATAAGTTTACACTCCAACAACCAACAATGTTATCTGAAATTGCTTTAGCGAACAGTAAATTAAAGAGAGTGCTCAGATTTTAGTTGTTGCCTGGCTGACAGTCAGTGTTGTGAATGTGCTGATTGGCAGGGATGAAGGACAGTGGTGACCCAGGCTTCCAGCTGTCATGAAGTGAGGACTTCCTGTCATCAGGAACTTGAAGAAAAGGAAGAGAGACAAGAGTGTATGAAGGATAAAAGACAAAAGTATCTGGGGAGCAGGTGGAGTTGGAGCATGGTCTGATACAGAGTGCTAATGACAGGTGGCATGGCCTTGTAAATGTACTGATATAGACAGTAATGAGGGACAACAGTAAGCCTGAGTTGTTCCAGCTTCATTTCACTTTCATTTCACCGAGCACATACAAGGATGGACACTTCAGGTTGTTTAATAAAGCAGCAGGAGGAGTGATTATTCTGATGAGCTCTGTCGAGAGAAAGAGAGTTTGTGGCACACGTGTGACTTCCAATAGGTGCCTGTTTGGGAGTCAAGGGGTGTTGAATGGTGAATGAAGATTAAATGGGGAATGCCGAGGTGAAGGGGTGAATCAAAGACACAATGTCAGTGCAGATCTGCTGGCTAAAGAGGAGGGTGGAAGGTAAGAGCATTGAGGGGAAGTTTCTCCAGAATTAATGTTGATCAAGTGTGTGTCTGTGTGTGTGGCGCTACATGCAGTCTCTGTCCAGTTATGGTCTGTAGTGGGAGTTTGATGGGAGCAGTCACTGGCAGAAGTAGAGGTGTGAGGGAGGGGAAACACTTACAGCTTTTACTCAGTTTTCTCAAAGGATTTCAAAGATAAAATCCAACATGGAGGAGACTTTATGCACATTGTCACCAGTACTGTAATGCAAATCTATTGTGTAGGACTTAAATTAAAAAACTGCAGCATATCGATATTTCAGCAAAGTTAGATAATTGTGTGATGAATATAAGTCCAATATCCAATATATTTTTTTGGTCTCTACCTCCAGAGGAAAATATCTGACTCTTTAGCTACCAAATGCTCCACTGTGTTCACCAGCTAGCCTCTAACTGTGTTGGTCTGCTGTTTGGTGCTGAACAGGTAGTGTACAGTGGGTTTTTAGAGCTTTTTCACTGAAAACAGCTGCCTGCTGCAGCTGAAAGCAACGCTATGAGAGCAGTGAGAGTGAACCAAAACAGTACAATTGCGAACCCCTTCACATTGTCACATTGTTTTCATATTTTCATTTGATGCATTGTTATAAAAATATCGATTATAGCCACTTTAAGAAATTTACTAGATGTTTTTCATTCAGATGCAAGTAGTACCAGCACTCATGGGAAGAAGGCTAGACTATGACTTGTTTGGGAAGTTTACATTTAGTCATTCAGACCAGAGGCCTGTACTACGAAGCAAGTTCAACATACCCAGGATCTCTTTTCGTTATCTGGCTTCACTGAGCCTAACAACCGTGATCCCGCTAAGCGGTCACATGACGCTGGTTATCAACTCGATAAATCAACCCACAGTTTCCCAATCAAGCCATGAGCGTGTTCACATAAAAGGGGCGGTGTTTGCAGCCCATTGACCAATCACAAACATGACAACTGTACTGGCAGCAGAGCGGCATACTTTACAAACGAAGAGCAAACTGTAATATTAGAGAAATAAGAAGAAGTTAAACACATCATCCAGGCTAAAAGCAACACAGCTGCAACTGCTGAATGCAGGAAGGACAGCTGGCAAAAAAAAAACCCGACTGTGTGAATGCGTAACGTTAAATTAACAGGCTTACGATATCACTGCCCCATCATTAGTGCACGAGTAGATCTGATTATAGCCTACTTACATTTGTGTGTTTCATTAAATGAATGTGTTGCTTAGACTTATTCTTTCCGGCGGTGAAAAGCAAATAAAAAATAAATCTAAAAACATAATTCAAAGCAGTAATTATGCTTACTTTCATATCTTATAAGTACAACAAGTACAAGTTCTCGGCCACGTGTCTCCGTCCCTAAACCTGGAACCCTTGGCCACCTCTGGTCTCCGGCCTTCTCCTCCCTTTAAACCCTTTAATCCAATCCCGGTGTCTAAGAGTGTGCTTTTGGGTCCAACAATTTGCATACCCTGTCACACGATATACAAAAGCACAATGTAATGGCTTTGACATTGCTTGCAAGAAGGTGACACAGATGAGTCAGTCCCTCCGATGAGAAACTATCTCTCATATAAAAAGAGTTCCTCTCACAATCCGCGCACTGATCTCCACAGGATCTTCTATTGATGATGCCATTTTCCAAGAGAATTGATTGGTCAGTAGGCGATGCTTTTATATGCATTGATCTGTTTTCTCGAACGTAACCTGCTCCGGAGCAGGTTAGTCGTGCAGCATAAGTTACCATGGCGATTTACCCCGGTAAGAAGTGAACCGCTGTCGAAACCTGCTTCGTAGTACAGGCCTCTGGACACATAGCTATGGAAGCCTATAGCAATATTAAAGTCACAATTAAAATTAAAATGCAATTTTCTAAGGTTCTGAAAATGAAAATGGCATTTGACATTTCATTTTCAAAGACTTAACCTGCTGTACAGTGGACAATATTCAAATGTTAAATAAAATTTGAAAATGAAAATGCAATATAAACAATGTAGCTATTGCATTTACAGTTACATGTCATCATGCTCTTTTAGTGTCAAAAAGAAAATGAAAATGCAATCTGTCTGTTCTCTCATCAAGGCAGGTCTTCAGTTAGGACATCACTACCTCGTTCGGTGACTTGGTTCATGAAAGTTTGAGTGTGCTTGCTTTAGCTTGAAGTACTAGTACTAACTGTAATACTAGAAGGAGTTGAAGTACTTCAAGTAGTAATAAATGTAGTAGTAGTTGAAGAGGTTGAACTGCTTGAAAGTAATAAATGTAGTAGAGCTATTTTAAGCAGTATTTGATGTAATTGAAGTAGTCATTGAAGCAGTACTTAAGGCAGTACTTAAAATAGTTGAAGCAATAGTTGAAGTACTTTGGCAGTAGATGAGGAAGACAAAGCAGTATTTGCTGAAATGGTAATTAAAGTATTTCAAGCAGTACTTGTAACCCAGCAGTTTAAACATTTGAATCTTAAACCAGCCAATTTGACATATAATAAATATTTTATTAAACACATTTTCTGATTAATTATCTAAAGTTATGTGCTTTAAAATCACATTTCAGCTATGTTCCTGGGTAGTAGCCTAATATTAAAAACAAACAAAAAAACAAACAAGAAAATGTGCAACCCTGTGCAAGAATACATGCAGTTGTGTGTTTGATGATTTGATAGACAGTTTTAAGTTTCCCTAAAGGTATTTTCTAACAAGAATACGTTACGTCCACCTGGAAGAATAAATTAAAAACACAATTGTGAGCACTTGTAGCTAGTCACTTACAAGGCAATACACATGGTACTGATTGTAGCATTGCAGCTGGAAGCTATTCGCTTGTTTGACAATAGCATAATAGAAAATGACATAAAAATCATAGCATACAGGTAATGGTTTGTAAAGTGACTCTTTCCTTGTTATTATTTTTTGTCTGCCTTTCAACTCATACAGAAACTGTATAGCGCCACTGTGATAAAGCACTTCAGGTAAAGCATTCAGATCAAGTGAAACTACTGTAGCTTGAAGTTGAATATAATCACAGCAGGAAATCAAATGTGCCAACAGTGTTGTCTTCTGTTTTTCCAACTGGGAGGTTTGGATATCTTCCTAAAAGCTACAGATTTGAATATTTCTATAACATAATAAAAAAATGCTCAGATGGGAGATTGGGAGAGTCTCTGAAAGCAACCATTTTCCATACTTCCTGATTCATGATAACATGTGGTCCTAAATGAAAAACATTAGGAGCACACAGAAATTTAGGAGCACAGTAAAAAATGTTCAAGTATAACACAGTGTTCATTAACAAACAACTATTTATACTGTGTGTGTGTGTGTGTGTGTGTGTGTGTGTGTGTGTATGTGCATGTACTAAAGGGACACACATCTGTGTAATAGCACATACCACCAAAATCACACATTGGCCCTACTGAGCCTACTAGATGCAAAGGATATCGGCTGCTTTTGTATGTTGCACCTGCTACCTCCACCTTGTCCTTCAGAGCGAACCAGGTGAGGAGTGAACTCAGAAGGTGTAAGGCAAGGAAGGCTGCGGGTCCAGATGGCATCAGCTCAAGGCTCCTCAGATCCTGCACAGACCAGCTGTGTGGGATAGTGGAGATCCTCTTCAATCTGAGCCTGAAGCAAGGGAGGGTACCACTACTGTGGAAAACATCTTGTGTGGTACCTGTGCCAAAGACTCCCCACCCCAAGGATTTCAATAGCTACAGGCCGGTGGCGCTGACATCACAGCTGATGAAGACCCTGGAGAGGCTGGTCCTTGGCTATCTTCGGCCCCTTGTGAGACCATCGATGGACCCTCTGCAGTTCGCCTATCAACCTGGTATGGGGGTGGATGACGCTGTCATCTACCTCCTTCAGAGATCTCTCTCCCACCTGGAGAAGGCTGGGAGCACTGTGAGAATCATGTTTTTTGATTTCTCCAGTGCTTTTAACACCATCCAGCCTATGCTTCTGGGGGACAAGCTGGTGAGTTCTGGGGTGGATCACCACCTCACCTCCTGGATCCTGGACTACCTCTCCAACCGTCCACAGTATGTGAGGACCAGGGAGTGTCAGTCCGACACAATTGTCTGCAGCACGGGGGCCCCCCAGGGAACGGTTCTGGCACTGTTTCTCTTCACCCTCTACACTGCAGACTTCACCCATAATACACCAACCTGTCACCTGCAGAAGTTTTCTGACAACTCTGCCATTGTCTGCCTTATCTCTGATGAGGATGACAGAGAGTACAGAGAAACTACGCAGGACTTTGCCCTCTGGTGTCGGAGGAACCACCTCCAACTCAACACAGGGAAGACCAGGGAGATGGTGGTTGACTTCAGGAGGCGCCAACATTCTCCCCCCACACCAGTGAAGATCCAGGGAACGGACATTGAGATTGTAAAATCTTACAAGTACCTGGGAGTTCACCTGAACAATAAACTGGACTGGACAGATAATTCTGCTGCTCTGTACAAGAAGGGACAGAGCAGACTCTATTTGCTGAGGAGACTGCGGTCTTTTGGAGTGCAGGGGGCACTCCTGAAGACCTTCTTTGACCCCCGTGGTGGCATCAGCCATTTTTTATGGAGTGGTCTGCTGGGGCAGCAGCATCTCGACTGCCGACAGGAAGAGACTCGACAAACTGGTAAAGAAGGCCAGCTCTGTCTTGGGGAGCCCTCTGGACACGGTAGAGGAGGTGGGAGTCAGGAGAATGATGGACAAGCTGTCATCCCTGCTGGACAACATGTCCCACCCCCTCCAGGACACTCTGTCTGCACTGTGCAGCTCCTTCAGTGACAGGTTGCTTCACCCGCGGTGTCTCACGGAGAGATACCGCAGGTCCTTCCTTCCTGCAGCGGTCAGACTGTACAACCCCCATGGACCCTGGTAGACCACTACACGAACTGTACCTCACTGTCGTGCAATAATAACACTTATGTGCAATACACAACCACACACTTTATTCTCCTTATACACTTCATACACTTTATGGATGTACCTACCGTGCTCTTACTTACTTATTATTTAATAATTTTTAATTATTTTTCTATTTATATTCCTATTTATCTTTTATTCTACCTCTTATCTGCGCTGTAACAATGTAAATTTCTCCATTGTGAGACTAATAAAGGATTTCTGATTCTGATTCTGATTCTGATTAATGTGTAAAACTGACTTTCAACTTCTGCTGCACCATGGCCAGGTGCTCCAAGTGCTAGCCTTCATCAGTGGCAAGGTCCTTGTCTTGCCCATGCCGCAGGAACACTTTGAGGGCTCTGTGGACATGGGGGATCCAGCGAGTTCCCTTGACACTAGACAGTGTGGAAATATCCACAACGTGCTCTTGCCTGAGACCATAGATCTCTCATTTGGATTTACCTCTGAAGTGATACATCGTCCCAATCAGATGCAGATCATACACAACAGACACCTTTGGCTCTTTCTTTTAAATGGTCAGTATTGCCAGCTCTAGCCTGTGCAAGAAACAGCAAACATGCCCTTGGTAAGTATCTTCCAATCTTCCAAACAATTCATCATCTCTCTCTCCCTCTCTTGTGCCAACCGAAAACAATAATTCTGTGCTAAGTATTTTCTATTCCAGCACTTAGTGCACACACACACACACACACACACACACACACACAGTATTGTTTAACATTCTCTGCTAGCAAATAAAAACTAAATCATAGAGAAACATTTTTCATTAGTTACAAACCTATGTGGCTACAGTGGATTGGGATTATATGCCTCCCTGCCTCTCTCTGCAGGTGGGCAGTTCCCCCATGGTAGCCCATCCATGACCCTCCATCCTTCTCTGGGCAAACAGCACAAAATGCAGCCTTGGTGGCATCCAAAACACCTCGAATGACAACACAAAAAACAATTATGCAAACGTCTTTCTGACAAACTAAATTCTGTCATCCATTACGAATAATAATTAAACTTCACAAGAATAAGGCCTCTCACATTCGCATTTGGTGTTGGATATATCAGTGGCTCCATTTATTAGAACGGCTAGATACTTCGCGGCTTTCAGCTGAGAGCTGACAGGCTCTCTTCATTATGTCAGCAATTTGACCGATTATCTCCGCACATCTGACATCATTGTCGTATGTGGCATAAATGTCAATTCAGTTTTTTTGTGGAATCTGATAAGCGGCCCAAATTTGACGAAAGGTTCTTCTTCCTTTGCAATGAAGTATGCAATGTTTATCTTTATTTTCAGCTGACTCCTCTTCTCCTCCTGAGACAACAGCACTTGCCTCCTACAGATCTCTGCACTGGATATGCCGCCACAAGATGTTATGTTTCGCTACGCTATCTCTTTTCAGATGCGGATTTCCTGATATGAACAATGAGTTGCCCACCTGTTTCTGCCCTCTACAATATTTGCAGAACATGATGTTGTTTTCGAACTCTAGTCGTGGGAACATTTTGAGCCAATTCGCATTAAATCTATATGTTCTCCCTCCGCCAGCTCCAGTGGACGTGACAGCGAAGGTCACTGTAGCTTTGCTAACGTTGTTCTCAGCTGCCCTGTTGTTACTAGCCGTCATGCTAACGTTAACATTAGCAACCTGGCGAAGCCTTGTTAGCTGAACCTTGCAAATCCCCCTCCTTGTCTCATTTTCAGTATCTTGATACCAATACTGAAACAATACCATGGCAAAAATCTAAAATATCAGGAAAAGTAATGGAATAATAGATGACACAACATGAAACTTTAAAATTTTCTTTAAAATTAAAAAAACTTACAATTAAAAATAAATAAAATACATTTTGTGTCAGCTGCTTAGCTATATAGTTATGTAAAATATGTTTGTCACAGAACGTGGACATGTGAAAACCAGAGGATGTTTTTTTCTTTATTATTCTGTCTCTGACTTATTTTTTAGACAGTTCTTTGGCCACTTCAAGGTTCTTAGCCAGGAAAACAAGTGTGTCAATGTGCTCCTCAGTCAGCCTATTGCGTCTAGGACTGCAGATAATGCCTGATGTACTGAACACTCGTTCTGAAACGCAGCTTGAGGCTGGAATGCACTGGTACTGGCCGGCAAAATGTGCAAGAATTGGCATTTACTATTTATCTTTATTGTAATATTTATTTTTATGTTTAAATATTGAAAGGTGAGCAACACAGACAAATATGACTGATGACAGTGTACAGGCAGCTGATATAGGCTAGCCAGCAGCTGATGACGTGGTTACTGGTGTCGGTTGTAATTCTGCGGCGCAATAATACATTCTGACTCTGCTGTTCCGCTGCTATTCATGATGTCACTGTATATATATATAAATGTGAATCTGTCAGAACAGCTCACCGGTGTCGGAAAAGCTCACAAGGACAGTTAACAGTTAAATCCCGGTGAGTTAATGAAAGTATCCACGCTGTGCCAGCTGTGCGTAATATTACGCATAGTTTTGGAGAGGTGTGAGTGCATGTCTATTAAGTTTGTCTGAGCAGGAAACTTTACTGAAAACGTGGAGCGTTTTTAATACCATTTCTTATTTTTCCCGCTGAGAATGAAAAATAGTGCATGGCTGCAAAATACTGCCAAATTTTGCTCCATGCGTATGTTTTATCGACCAGCCGTAAGAGCACTTGAAGCATCACTTGCTGCTGCCATTCTTCACGTTCACTATGTAACCCGCAGTGCGTGCATGTCAGAGAAAAAAACAGTTTGGCCACAATAGATCTCGCGAAGGTTCTTCCCACTGTCTGCAGGGAGTAGCAGAACGCTGCACACACACTGACTGACTCACTCTCGCAAATCCACGCAACTGATAGGAAATACGGCTCTTTTTAAAATACAGTATCGGTAATGATAAAATGGGGTATTGGACCGTTTTTAACGGCAGGGTATTGCGGTACCTTCTTGGTATCGGTACACACTAGTAGGCTGTAATCTTTACTCACACACTGTGCTGGTTAATCATTTTTCGGGATCGCACATAAATATTTTTAAGGACAAGTGTGAGTGAAATACTCTCACTGTAGAGCCCTGGGTCATTATCCTAAAATGTGCCATTTCCCATTCTTAATGTTTCATGCTGAAAAATCATACTAAGGGGCAGGCCATTTTCACATTTTTTGCCATTTGCTTTGCACAAAATAATGTTCATGAAAACTAAATTATGAAATGTTAGCAATGGCAAGTTTTAATATGTAACATTACGAACAGCAGGCACAGGGGCATCGATGCATACTAAATAAGCCCAAGTGTAAAGCCCCAGCAGTAGACTTATGAGCCGGTGGAGAACAAAATAAGGAAATGAGGATATTGAACTTGGACTGAACTCAAAGCCTTACCTTCACTTGTCTCCCTGCTCTGAGACTGAGTGTACCAAACAATTTTGGGATGTTAATGACAATACAATCTCCTCCGCATGTATCCACCATTTGAATTTCATGTCTTTACACAGTTTGAAACCCTGGAGTCTCTTTCAGTGTTGTCACCATACAGAGCATTGTCCGAATTGGATTTGACAGTGATTGGCTCCTCCTAAAAGCTAGCAGTGTCTTGCGGAAAGCAATGGGATAAAACTTAAGCCTGGACTGTATTAATGGATGCTGGCTACTCAGGATGTGATTTAGCCAAGTAGAACATGTTCCTGGATCAATATCCCACATTGCGTTCCTGGACCAACATTGCAATTAACCAATCACAGCCCTCTGACATCATCAGTGTGCTGCTCTCATACTTCTTTCAAAATCCCTTTGTGCTTTTTAAGAGATAAGCTAAATTTACCAAATTGAAGTTAGTACAATTGAACAGAAATGTATGGGAATCCTCTGCAAAAAAGTTCTCATTGAATAAAAGCACAAACATACAAACAAACAAAAACATATGATAGCACAAGCTTTCATTTTCTTGAAGAAATCTAGAATTTATGTTGTTGAATTATGGGCTTGAATTGGTTGGTCCACTAACTCCAGAATCTTCATCAACCAACCATATATGGAACAACAGACATTTATCATTAACATTGCTGATACTTATTTATTATTTCCCTTGGAGCACATGGTGCCAGAAAACAAGGATATCTGACTCAGGGAACACTTCTTTCAGAGCACTGATTTCACTCATGTCCTTGTCAACCATGAAGCATCTTTCAGAGACAAATAAGATTAGTATACTTCACGTTAATCTGTTCCCCATTTCACAAAACTGACAAATAAGAGAAACACCCATTCATTCTATACCCATTCCTATTCAGGGTCACAGGTGGCTGGAGCATACCCCATTTATCATTTGTCACAGGGCTAACGCATGTATAACCACCCCCATGGCCAACTTAGAGTCATCAATTCACCTGACCTGCATGTCTTTTGGACTGTGGGAGGAAAGCCCACACAAACACAGAGAGAACATGCAAACTCCATACAGTAAGGATGAGGGTTAATACTCAAACCCAGGACCTTCTTGCTGTGAGGCGACAGTGTTAACCACTGAGCCACTATGCCATCCCACAGAGAAACATACTAAATACCTTGGTTGATGAGGAAAATGTGGCTGTGGCTTTTGAAGTGCAAGTTAAAGGGTTTCTTGGCTCCCACTGCTTGTTACTATGTATGCCACAGGAACTCCATGGGCATGGTCATCTCTCACAAGCAATGTAAAGAGTGGAAAGGAATACTGATTCACACAGTATGTGGCATCAAAAAAAAAAAAGGTTTGGAGAACAATTACAAGGTCATGGTCTTTGCTCAGGGGCTGGTAAACAACATGCTCCTACACAGACATCCTTATCTAGATGTTTCATCCGTAGCGTACTTGTGCTGATGTTATGTCTTCAGGGCTGACAAAGTACTCCCTGTTAAGACACTTGGTGTTCCCTTGAGCTTGTGACCACTCAGTGGCCTGAATAAGGATGATGTCTTGTTTTACTCCTACGGTTGTCCAGGTCTGAATTAGCTTCACTAGCTCAGGACTGATCTGCTGGAAATCTTCAGAGAGCGGATTTTGTCCAGATGTTCTTACAATTTGACCAACACAACAATAACTTTATGTCCTTTCCAATCATTTCTGACATTAAAAGATATGTACACATTACACCCTTTAGCTCTGCTACTTCTTTTAAAAACACTACCAGATCTTGTGCAATGGAACAAATAATATCCTCTTTTTTTTTGTCTGTCAAACTGAAGAATTTGTTGACCTGAATGATCAAACTTTTTCATCGTCATTTATTATTGTCATGACATATTTTTCTTCATTGTTGGTTTTAAGAATATGGAACTTAATTTTTGTGTTTTTCTGCCTTGCTTTTCTTTTCTCCTCATTGGTAACTGTCCGTTTGATTAACTCCTCCATTTTGGGAAACAAAAATTCTGAAAGAGAACCTTAACCTTAACATTAACTTTATAACATTAGAAAATCTACCCGGGGGCGCCCCACTACCTCACCTGGTAGAGCGCGTACCATATCAAGGTTGAGTCCTTACCGCAGCGGCCCGGGATCCAATCCAGCATGGGCCCTTTGCTGCATGTCATCCCTTCTCTCTCTCCTGCCTTTCCTGTCCCTCTCTACTGTCACTTTCAAATAAAGCAGTTAAAAGTTTTTAAAAATAATCTATCCAGGATCAACATGATGATGAAAATCTGTAATGTGGCGACAAATCCTGGATCGGCATTGGCAAATTAACTAGCTGTCTTTGCTCAGTTAGGCATGGTAACACCTAATTTTCAAATAAACTATGAATAATGCTCACATGTATATGAATTATGGAAGTAAGGTGCAACTATAACATTTTCAATCTAAATTAATTATTTTGTTAATCTTTGAAAGTATAAATGCAGAGCTATGAAACACAAAATAGCTTACCTCTGTGAAATCTGAGACATTCAGTTCTTGGAGGGAATTTGGAAATCACTCAGGGGCACGTGGGCACACAGTGATGACATCACAGGGAAATGATTAGTTAGCTGGAATGTTATAAATGGAAAGAATATTGAATGAATATACTGAAAGTATATCTATACACAAGCTTAGTCTAGGGTTCCTACAAGTGAACCCAAAAATCCAGTTTAGCTTTGCAGTACAGTATGAAGATCTATCACAAACATGGAATTCACCTCCTTAATGGTCATGTTCAACCTTAGGTTTTGGCAAGGCTAACAAGCTTACTTGTTAGCATAGCCTACCAAGTTAGCAATCTAACTCGCTAACCCTGCAGTAGCTCGTATAGCTACAGCTCCAGGTAGGTAGTAGATTATAAAGATTAAATATTAATGACCTGAAGACATGTAGTTAAAGATTTTGTTCAGTTTTACTTTGGATTTTGTTCAATTTTACTAACTTCAATTTGGAAGCGTAGCTTACCTCTGAAGAAGCACAAAGGAATTTTGAAAGAAGCACAGGAGCAGCACATTGATTATGTCAGAGGGCTGTGATTGGTTGATCGCATGTTGGTCCAGGAATGCAATGTGGGATGTCCTACTTGTCTAAATCACATTGCGTGTAGGGGCACGTAAACAATTTAAGGTATAGAATCTTAAGTCTGCTGTCTTCACTTTCCCTGAGGCAACAGGGTACATAACATGTGTGGATGAGTACGGACTGGTACTCATCCTCAAAATATTTGCTACCAGGCTGTGAGGAAAAGATATGATTCAGCAAAAATAGCAGAATAATAAATTATAAACCTTTACAAGCTATTTGTGTATTAATTACCTTAAACGTCTGTGCTTCATCTTTTCTCATCACTCCCTGTCACAAACACGACAAAAGGATTTTGGCCTATTTTGAGCTGCCTATGCGGACACTGGGTGTCTGGGTAGTCCGCATAGGCTGTCTGCATAATTTTTTGACTATATCCGCTACTTTATGAGGAGGTAGGGGAGATAAAGGCCTTATGTTTGTGTTATAATATCCCAACATTTGACCTTTATTTTGGTCATGATCACCCCCCATCTCCCTTTAGCTGATCCACAACAACATGTATAAAATAATAATAATAATATAAAAACGGTCCACGCTGACACAAGACCCAATGCACAGAGAGCGGTACTTGTGGTGTCAAGAAGGACCTTGCAGCATATTTTTGCCCTGGGGCCCCCAAACTGCCTCTGTAAACGGATTAAGCAAACAGCGCCTTCCCGCGGGCGGCCCTGAACTGGCCGCGGGAAGGCGCTGTTTGCTTAATCCTGTTTAAAGTTATGTAAAATAAAAACCGTAATAGCTAGAGCAGTCATTCTTTTTGCATTTGAAAGCTAAGACTTCTGTCTTTCGTTTCATCATGTTGTACTCTCGTGTCGCAGGTTGATGACGTCATTAAGCTGCGTTATGTGCGGTGCAAAACGTTGTGACAATGCAAGGTGGCGCCATGGATGTCCATGGGTGGCACGGTTTTAATTTATGACACAATTTCAATACTTTTCTCAATTATTATGATTTATTGACTTACATAACCTTTTATCTGAGGTTGTACAGATTTTAGGGATATGAAGCATTTAAAGATACTCCATGAAATGACCTCACAATAAGCAAACATACCAATGTAGGTACTGGCGGACCATTTCTATTGCAGATTTCAAAGGGTCAGTGCAGTCTGACAGACTGCCTGTAACAGACGACTTAAGAGAATTATGAGCATCCCTCTTTCTAACAGGTTAGCAGGTGAGATTGGGGGTTTAAACTAAAACAACTTTGTACCACTGTAACATAATTTGTATTCGATGATGAGTTCTACAAGGTCCTAGAAATGTTCATGGTCCATGATGATAAGTTGATAGTGTCACTTGATTCCTGTAGATGCTACACGTTTGTACTGCAAACATCCCATTTCACCTCATTCTACAGAGTATTTATGGGGTTCAGACCTGGACACTTAATTAAAATGTTGTAAAATGCATCTGGAGCATCATTATCCTGTAAGTTTTCATTTAGGCCCACTTGGCCATGAAACAAACTACCTTAGCAACAATGTTTAAGTATGATGTGTCACATTCAAGATATGTTCTCTTCATACTACAGAGCCCAATGTGCACTAGGGAGGCATTCCCCACATCATTTTACACCACAGGCTGCCAATAATGGTCCTGAATGAGACATTCACATGAAATAATAAAAAAGAAATAAAATCCCAGCTTTTAGCACATAACAACAGAAAACAGTCTTTATTGGATCATACAGTGCCTTCTACACCACATTGCTTATACTTAGCTGACAAGAAGCCACCATGGACCCTCTTTGTTGTAGCCCATCTACTTCTAGGATGAGTCATGTACAATTTAGTAAGAAAGTCTGATGAGGACGACTATTTCAGAGATGTTTGAACTGGGGTGTCTGGAACCAATAATGAAAATACATTTAAATAAAGATGATATTAAGTAGTATTTACGTAATCTATAGAAATCTTGTGCCATCATTGCTGACACCTAACTAAATATTTGAATGAGAGAATGAGAAAACCCCAAAGTTTGCAGCAGCTGCAGTAACACGTTTGTATTTGATTTGTGAGTATTATTATAGAAAACTGATCAAAACAAGTTAAACCCAAACCCAATTACTTATGTAAGCATTTCCTCTAACTCTGCCTCATGTTTGATAATCTTTTTTTCTAAGAAGCTGAAATTGATGATTGAATTCATGCCTTGTCCCCGGATATCAAGTGAAATCATTATGCAGCCTGAGTGCTTAGCATGAATATCAGTGTATAGGTCTTCTCTGTCCTGTAATCGGAGTGCAATAATGGACTACACAAAAGGCAAAGTAGCTCTCCAGACTAAGCTAAATAAACTGGCACTGAGACTGATATTTATAGGTAAAAGTGAGTATTCAGGAAAAAAAAGTTTAAGAGGGCAAAGTCCCTTTGCCTGTAATGTTATACTTACAACCTTTTTTTACAGTTAACTGTACTAACAACTGAGTTGAAGAATGTTTTTTGTAGAATAACTAATCATTCTTTAGTGTCGATGTAATGATCACTTGGTTTGCAATATTAACAAATGTTGTAATACCTGATAGAGCTTCCTCTACTGAAAATTTTAAAAACAAAAATCCTTGAAAGAATTTTGAGCTGGGCTGATTTTATTGAGCAACAAGTTGGCCCCATGGTTATGGGCCAAATTTTAAAAAGTATTCACCAGATTTTGCAAGCTGCCTTGTTGTTGTTCATGAAATAGAGGTGTTCCTGGATATATTTTCAATATGAATTTCAGCAAGAAGCAGAAGGACAAGAGTGACGGATTCCATTACTGCATTCTAGGGGTGTAAACAAATAGTAGACATTATTCGGTTATGTACAGATAATGCGCTCTGAACAGATATAAAAGATTTTCCCCCCCATAGCCTCGCTCCCCTGACCTGTCTCCAGATTGGCACACACCCTTTTACCACGAAAATCACACAAAGACATCATACACACCTTACAGTCAGGAGAATGCACTCTCCACACACCATGCACACCAGGAATTAAGCTTGATTGATGTTCCACAGAACAACTTTACTCTTCAGTCATGCACAGTGTCAGGCTTCATGACGATC